>VYZW01007198.1:18820-203275 GCA_013401315.1 Balaeniceps rex
GCTTGGGAGCCAAGCCAAAGCACTAATTCTGCCCAGTTGCCAATGTATTCTGGGAAATTTCTGCCCACAAGCTCAACTTCGGCTTGTTTCTCTTCATCCTAACTGATGCCTCAGCAGAAACCCTGGCCTGACCTTCTCTGCTGCCCTTAGTACTGTGCAAAAATCAGTGATACATCCACAATACAGCAAGATGCAATACCAGTTTCCCATGTGAGTTATAGTAGGTCGGAACAACTTTCTCCTGCCCCAAATAAAAGGGCATAAGAACTAGCAAACAACTCCAGTAACCTGAGTATCCTGTTTCCAGCAGCAACTGGTAGTAAATGCCCGCTACAGGGAACAGAGCACAAGGAAAGTGTTTCTCCCCCTCGTATACCTTTTCCATGTCACTCGTACCTGTATGCCTCTGTCAGGCCCTCCCAGATTTCTCTTTTTCAAGCTGAAGAGTGTTGGCTGTTTTATCTGTTTTCACATGGAGGCCATTCATACCTCTTGATCATCTTTGCTGCCTCTCTCTGATCCTCTTCTAGGGAGAACAGAACTGCATCCAGCAGTCAAAATGTGGGTGAATCATGGGCTGAAACATTGTGATAATGATGTTTTGTAGTCTGCTTTCTATTCCCTTTCTAATACTTTGTACCTGCTATTTGCCTTTCCGATAACTGTTGATCCTGATATTTTCGGAGAACTACTCATAATAACTCAATATATCTCTCCTGAGCAGTGGCAACTAAGTCAGAGCTCATGGCTTTGTACATATACGCAGGATTGTTTCTTTTAACCATGTCTGTTACTCTGTATTTATAGACATTCACCATTTCATGCAGTCATTCGGTTTTCAGAAGCCGTTTCTCTGCTTTTTGCAGCTGGCTTTTGGTTTTACACTGAATAATTTGTGTTATGAGCAAACTTTATCACTTTGTTACTCACCCCTTTTTCTAGATCTGTGTGTCTGTTGCACCAAAAGTTCTGGCCTTAATCCAAAAACTCCTTTATTAAGAACCTGACCATTTATCCCCACAGTTTCTTTCCTAACGTGATCCGACTTTCTCTCTTAGCCCATTGATAGTCTGACATTTGTTAGATGAAAGTTTCCACATCTCTTTATTTACATAACAGAACTGAAAGAAAGTGGAAGTTCATCTCAAGCAAGATTGGGAGCAGAAAACAGGTATCTGCTAAACCAGACCCAAAATCCATCCATGTTGACACTCCCAAATTACATTCTTGGCTGCACTTTCTGTCATCAACCAGCAGACCACTTCCAAAACCCAGGATAAAGCCCAAGGATCCCAATATCCTACATTCTGGCATTTAGAGATGCCAAAACAATCCTACATGTGATCTAAAGCATCTTGAAGTCTGCTCTAACATATGCCAGCTAGAATGGTCTTGTAGGGACTACTGTCTCTGGCCAAGACCCTCCTTGCGTGACCCTGGCCATGAAATGATCCCTGTGCCTACAAAGTAGTGGAAAGTATAAATCTAGTTATGCTGGCTTTCTGGCTACTTGGGGATGCCTGTACCTGAAAAATCTCAGTTGCCCTTTGAGGTCAAATGTCCCTAGCTTTCATAGCACTGGAGTGATGCATTTAATAATCTCCAACCCTGTCTTCTACCTTGGAGGCCATGTGAGGTGCTGACACAATGGACACAATCCCAGTGTTCGTATCTTGGGGAGAAATAAAGCTACCACATTTTGATTATTACTTTAAGATTTGGATTATTACCTTAAGGTTCCATACTATCACAGGCATGTTTTGAGAAGTGAGAAAATATAAGGATCATCGAGAAATTCCTGTCACCATGACATCTCCTGCAATCTTCTGGGGGCCAAACCAAGCACACAGTTGGTATCTCTGCAAGGAAGATATGGACTGGAGGCTGAATCAGGGTCACTTCCATAATCTCTGAAAATGTAAAGACTGATATGGGCTTTTGTTTCTCCCTAGATATGTCAGGCTGGAGCATCATTACATTGAGATGAAGAGATGAAGAAAGAGAGTACAGATTTGTAGGAGATGTGGAAGGATTTGGAAGCCAGACTTTTGCCTCCTGGAGAAATGAATCTTTCAAAGAAAACATTCCGCGACAGTAATACAACTTCCTGATCTGCTTTCTAGGACTTCCATGAACTTTTCCTTAGGAAGACAGCGGTCCATATTTCAATGCCATCACAAGACCAAACAGCATTGTTTTACCCAAGGCCAAGGTCAACCTGACAGACGCTTGTGACAGAGGTGCCCAACATAGAAGTCTGTGTGACCATTGGGCCTTTCTGCTTGTTGCCAGATAGCTCATTCAGAAAGATTTGCTAAATGGCTCTGCCAAACTCTGCAACCAGCAACATGAGCCATCAGAACTATACTTTTCCTCTTCCGTGGCTTTTCCTGGAGTTGTGTTGTCCCTGGCTGATGTTTTGACTTGGCAAGGAACAATCTTTCTTTTCATTCCTTCTCTGATCTTTTGAGATTCCCATCAGTAATGCTGAGAGAGTGAAGCATGAATCATATGAAGAAGGGATGGAAAACTAGCTGAACGTCCTCTGGAGAAGACAGAAGTCAGCTGACCCGTTGTGCTCATCACTGCTTTCCACCTCCCACCTGACATCCTCTCCCTGATTCTCTCTTGCTCTACTCTGTTAATTTTTGAACATTCTTCACATTTAGATGGGAGAGGATTTGTGCAGTGGGATATTCCCTGAAAACGGGCTTTTGCTAAGGTCCTCTGTGCAACAGCAGCACTCGTCCCTTTTGTAATGACTCAGATGAGTTGGCCCAATGACTCAGTGGTTTGGAGAGCTTAAATATCAAGGGACTATTGACAATAGCCTTCCCTAGCTTGAGTAAGGATTACAAATCTCAGTGCTTTGGGATTGAAAGATTCCCTCAGCACCCTCCCAGCTCTTTAAGTTGTTTGTACCCTCCCTCCCCCGTATTGCAAAGGCATAATCAGGCAGTACTCTGATGAGAAATTGGAAGTAGAACTTACTTCTTTCCCGTGGCTGCTTAGGTGTCGCACTGGGATCCTCGGGGAACAGAGTCAGCATGGAGAGATCAGTGTTATCCCACAGTTTCTGACCTCACAAGACCCAGAAGTGTTTTAGCGTTTTCTCAACCTGCACCTTCCCTGTCTCTTTTCTCCAAGAAAAGGGAATATAACCACCTAAGATTGTTGCTGTATTTCTACTAAAATGCAAAGGACTCAATTGCCAGAAAGCCTCTGGACGAACTGGCAATGGAAGTTTGCAAGCTGCAGATGAGAGCAGCATGCCCTTGTCTCCATGCCAGGTCCTCCCTCCTGTCCGCCACAACGAATGCACCTGGCAGCATTAGGTTGCACTAGCAAAGAGTAGGCGGCAGAAAAAGAGACATTTCCAGGAGCTGGAACAGTCTGAAAAGCACATAATGGGAGATGAGAGACTGAGCAAAAAGAGAGAGGTTGCTAAATGGATGAGAGCAAAAAAATTTGTAAAGAATTATTATTGATTTGCCTGAATGTCCCTTTCCATATACACATAGGAAGCACCCAGAACCACAGTGACCAAAATAAAGATGCTATCCAGATAAATATGTGTTTACATGTTTGCTTTGATGTAGGTTAACAATAAGGAGTAGAGGGGATGAAAACATTCTCAAATAATCATACTCTTAAAAGATTACATTAAGCTTTGATACACTGTTGATACACCCAGGCAGGAAGAAAAGATTATTTAAACTGAATGCGATTTTTACATACGTAAGTAATTTTATTTGTGCACATTTTTGTTCTGCTTTCTAAGGGAAGGAAAATGTGATGTACTATGAGTGCCTAAAAACTTCATCTTGACATTTATCTCATTTGTTGAAAACAGATCCCTCTGAATTGATTTAATAAAAGCTTCAAGTGCCAAGTTTCCTGCTTGGAGCAATTGTTTCAAGCAGTGAATGAAGGTATTTCTGTACCCTTCCCCCTTTTTTTGTTCCAACTCCACAAAACCACCATTTTTTTACTTCCAAATATTCACTCTCTTCACTATTTCTTAAAAATTTTCAAGTTTGACAATGAGATTGTGGCTACTTTTTGTTTTGTCCTAAATCCTGTAAATTCCTTCTCCTGCCAAATCAATAAGCAACCAAGTGAAGATGGGAAAGAATTAATACCAAACTTTGTTGGAGGTACTTAGCTTTTTGGCAGCATGAGTGTTCACGCTAAAAGTAAACAAAACATTTGCTTGTACATATTGGCAAAAAGCTATCAACTTTTATGACAATAAGAAGGCAGCTGCTTAACTACTCCCCTGGCATTCCAGATAGGATTTCAGAGTGCCAGGACTGACTCACATGTCATTTAGCACATTTTGTAGAGGGACAGCGTACCTTGTTTTTCACTAGGAGGGAGAAGAAGCATTGCAGCACTGAGAACAGCAATGTTGCTCATGGGCTCTGAGTCCATGTACAATTCTTCAAACGGTAGGATTTACAACCTTCCTTCTTCCTCTGGCTACTATTACTATTGGAGTTGTTATTAGTATTGTACTAGTTTAATTTAATTACATCGGGTGTATTATTGCATTCTGACAACGAAGTCCTCTGGCGTTATTGTCTTCTATGGTGTTAAAGTCTTGGGACAAGCACAAAGAAAACTTCAGATATAAGAACTAAATTCAGGAAGCTTGGAGAGCTTTAAATTTCAGTAATAGTTAAATCTCAAAAGACGTGAGTTTGTCCTCCCTTCCCCTCCCAGCAATCCACTTCTTTTCTCTTAACTTGAACAACCCCTAAGCGTCCCATGGTGCTGCTATCCAGAGCCCACGTAAAACTCATTGGTGGCAGGGATGGCATAAATATTCTTATTCTCCCATCTTCTTGTTGTTGGGAAAAATCATGCAAAAGATGTCTTCTTGATTTTGAGAGGAGCTGGCAATGATGCTTTCAATAGCATGGATTCCCTCTGGAGGAGCTGGCCCATCTGCTCACCCTGACCAGAGGCGTAAGTGAGCCCATGCCCGAGGGTGAGGTGCTTCATGAAGTCACCCCCCATAGAAACCTGTGTAAGAGCCCCAGCAAACTGTTAATCCTCCAGTGGCCAGTTTCAGAATCCAGGTGAGGGAGGAAAGATTTGAACTTTCAAGCAAATGAAACACAGGTCATCCAAAGGTCGCTTTCTTAAATCCCTGGCCAGCTGATTGGCTGGTTAGCCATCTACACACCCAGCTACCCAGCTACCTATGTGACTGCCTATTATTTTTCATCACCGTTATATCTTAACTCCTCCAGATCTTTGAGATACAATCTTTGAAGAGCTTTGAAGATTAAACCTTACAAGTCTCTAACAATTCACAGTTTTGCAAGTCATTACTATGAGCTATTGATTGTTGCCAGTGCAAGGAAGACATGGAGCTTCCAAGTTGAATTAAGTTGACAACACAAAATAGATATATGATGCACCTACATTTCTGCTTTCTTCTTTCTCTGTTTGCATTCTCTCTCCCACTCTTTCTTCTTTGTCCTTGACATCTTCTTTCTACTTCCCAGCCCCAAGATCCACCTAAAGGTGTTGCCAGGGCCTCCTGCTGCTGCAAGGCCCAAGGTTCATGGTTCCCAAGGGCTTAACTCTGGCCTTAAAGCCAGTGGGAGCATCTAATGGAGCACGCATATTCCCATCCACTCCGACAGGAGCAGAATCATGCTGAACCTACCCATTTTTAAATGCCTCCCAGTAAAGCTCTGAGCTGGATCTCAGGTAGCATATGAAAGTGGAGCCCCACAGCAATATACAGTTTATGTTTGATCTCTGACACTAAAGAAAGATGCCTGAACCTCTTATTTTTAATTCCTAATCAATATGTGCTGTGAGGTATCATTTCTCCTTTTCTATGACAAACAGACACAGGTATCTTTGTTACAGTCAGCTCATCCAACTCCAGTTTACAGAGAACTTCTCTCATGACTTCTGCCCAATGAATCTTATTCAGATGGGCTCCCATGCGTGTTGTGCTTGCTTTCTTTTTCTTTTTTAATCAGCTGGCATAGCCCCAGATATTTCCTGATAAATCATATCTAATGTCTGCCTTGTGGTTTTCTGATGTGAACAACAACAACAAAAAAATAAAAAATCAAAGTGGTAAAAAGCAATATTAAAAACACATTTAGTGCAATCACACACTGGGGGGAAATGAAGAAAGCACTAAGCTCTACCTACTTCTCTACAACCACCTTCAAAGTTTGAAAGTTACAGTGAAAACACAGGGGGTTGTAGAGAGAAGCAGTAATGAGAATCAGAGGATTAAATCAAAAAACAGTTAACAGTTTTATTCTTGACATGCTGTTTCCTGCATTTGGTTTCATTTTATCTTTATCGTTCAAGCATTTGCATAAGTGCTTAACTAAGGTGTTCGTAGCATTACTCAGTGAAGTTCAACATTTTGCTGGATTAGAGACAAACATTTATCAGTTCCCATTGATGACAATTATTGTTATTGCGGTTTCCACTATTAAAAGCTTTCCCTTCCAAGGCTTCTGTAGGCTTGTTTTTCTTCCTGCTTACATTTTTAGATTTTTAACCTTTTGTTCTCCTTTATACCCACTCTTACTGATTTTCCTACATCTTTCTATTTGACCTCTTTCTCTCTTCCCCTCCACACTCTCCTTCCCAGCCTCATGCAACCGCAAACAGCAGTGGCGGCCGTGATTCAGCAGCTGTTCGGCCAACAAGGGTCAGACAAACATCCCACCGGGAGGAGAGCGGCAGCTTCAGCGCTCCGAGCTGCAGAGAAAGTGGGAGGTGGGATTCACTCCTAGCTAGTGGCTACTCATGGACATTGAGCGTTAATTTAATCTTCCGTACCATTTGCTCACAGCTGCTTTCAACTCTGCTTCTCCTTCTGACAATGTCCAAACTTTCCAGCAGATGGCATCTCCCCCTAACTTCTACCTAAGCACACCACGTGCCCAAAGACAGAGCCTGCAACCGCTTTCTTCTAAAACAACCAATTTTACAATCTATTCGTGCAAGAAACGTGCAGAAGGAAAGTGCAAACAAACAGGAATGAACCTACACCATACACATTCATTTTGCAGCTTGAGCTAATGTGTTTCTCTCAATGTTCAGGCAATTATGGGGTTTTCACCTCTGGAGAAGAACCAATGTTTATTCACAAGTCAGCTCAGAAAAAGCAACCAAAGAGTGCAGATCGGTTGCATCTATTATGACAGGAACTCTAAAATGGAGTATAATCTATTACTTAACCAAGCCTGGAGTATAATCTGTTACTTAACCAAGCCAAATGGAAGCAACAATAACAAGGGCAACGAGGCTGATGTACAAGACCTTCCCTTCTTAAGCAACAGCTGTAGAGCTGGAGCAGTTTCAACCCTCAGCCCTCAGCCAGATGAGCCATGAACACATGCAGTAGGAGAATACTCCCATGTGCCCCCCTATGTAGCTGCATACTGTCTTTTCATTTCACCTCTGAGGACAATGTGAGCGTGACTGAATGACACCCAAGAACTTTGTCCCAATGGTTTGATAAGTTTAGATAGGCAGGATTTAGATCAAGCCTTGACTAGCACAGCCACAGCAGCACTGTCAGCTCTGCACATCTGCGGATCCACCTCCAGATGCTCCTCAGAGCCCAATTCCTTTGTAGGTCCTGAAAGAAACAGGGAGGGAGAGGGGACAGAAAGTCAGGGAGGGGAGGTTTGGAGGAGGATGGTAGAAGAAGCATTTAGGAAAAATGTGAAGGCATATTGATGGGATGCACTGAAGGAAAAATTAGGGACACCACACTGACTAAGTCCAGCTCTGTTCTATCACCAGCTGGCATTTCTTCACTGACCAGTGAAAATCAGTATACTGGAGGAATACAGATCTTTTCTTTTCAAACTTAGCTGTTATGGCTATCAGATTAATAAATAGAAATGATGCTCCTGGGCTGGTGTGACCACATATAATTAACTATCACAACTTGACCATGAAACGTTTACAGAGAATTCTTCATGAACAGTCCAAAGTTTAAAAACATGCCTCCAGATAAAAATCAAGCAATGCAATTATCTGAATATCAGGAATTTGCATCAATGCCCTACAAACAGAAAATGAGAGTAAGTATGTAGAGTAAATGAGCAGAAAGGATCTCAGGTCTAACTTTTGACAAGATGGTCTCCCTGAATGCAGTCTGCTGAGAATACCAGTGAGTCACATTCATAATTGCATTTAAGAGGTACAGAAAACAACAATCAGAGAAATGGTAGTAAACAAGAGGAGCTGCATCAAAGATACATTTTTTTCTGCATTAAGACCAAAAAAGCCTACTCATATGAAATGTGATTAGCACTGGCACACATCTCATATTTGTTACATTTATTATTGTTATTAAATTGCACCACTTGTGTGCACAATGCTGCAAAGACGATGATCTTAGAATGCTTTCAGCCACAAGTTGACCTAAGGCTTTTATAATCTGAAGACTCCCTCTTGGAAAGGCAGACAAAGCCAAGCCAGAAACTGAAGATGAAAAAAAATATATATCATTTAGTTCAAAATCCTGTGTAAATAAAAACTTGATCTCTATAACGTGCTTGCTGGTACTCTGTTCAATCAGGTTTCTAGATAGTGAGTGAGATTTAATAAAAGCTTTCAGTCAGAGTCTGCTCCTGTTGCAATCACTGGTCATTTTTTTAGTTGAAGAGGGGCAAATAAACTAAAGTTGCGTGTTTTTGAAATTACCACCCTGTCATTTAACTGGAGTGGTCATTTCCTTTAACATTTTGGACATGAATTCCATTCCTAAAGAGAGAGCAGCTCAACGGCAAGAGCTGCTAAGGCAGCACGTGCCAGTTTCAGAGCATCTACAGCAGTTCATTTAAAGTGACCACCCAAAATCCCCCAAATTTCTGGGGAAACTGTCTTGGTGGGGACTTTTGAAACATAACCTAAATTATTATTTTAGTTATAGCATGGCTTTTTATCTTCTTTAAATGCATTGTTTGAATTTTATTGCTCTCAAATTTCTGATTTGAAGCACATAGTAAATGAGCAGGAGGACACATTCGCTGGGTAGTTTTTCCCCCCCCAAAAGCAGTTTGGTGCCTTAGGAAAAAGTCAGAGGGGAAGATTAGTGCACCACAGGTCCCTTTTTGATCCTCCAGCAGCACAGCAGGAGGTGGTGACCTGGCACTTTGGTCCCCGAGGGGAAGACAAGCTGCAGCAGGGACCTTCGGGAAGACAGACATCGGGGAGGTTTAACACAGAAGGCTACAGTCCCTGAGACTCTGGGAAACAATTACAAATTTTAAATAGCTCTTGGTTTGGGCTGTTGCAGGTCACTGAGGAGACTCTTGTCCTGGACTGGCACCAGGGTGAGCAGCTCATGCAGGAGACTTGGTAACAGGAGTGTCCGAATTCAAGGGATGCCAAACACAAGTCAGGGGCTCAAGTGAGACAGTAGCCGCTGAGCAAGGGATGGCAGACATGGCTGAACTGAAGTCCTATCGGCTATTTATGCAAATATGTGGGGCCACAGGACGCTCTCAGTTCCTTACTGAGGGAACAACTGAAAGCAGGGTGATGCAGAGCCACGAGGATGCGTGTGTGTCCTGCAACCGGCACATGCTCAGCATCTCCCCCCACCCAAGACAGGCTTGGCAAGGCCTGCGGGGCTCAGGGAGGAAGGATCTCCCCCTAGAATGGCAGCCTCTTTTTTTTCCCCAAGCACCGGCTAAAATCCAAAGACACAGGCTTGCCTTCACTTGCAGATGCGGTGGAGACCATGTGGGATTTCAGTCTTGGAAAACTAAGATCCCCTTCTGCCTATTCACTAAGAGTACAGGCTGCTCTGAGAAATGCCTTTGTGCTGGGCTTGTAAGGGGCAGCCTTAATTATTCCCGTTCCTCTTAAATCGTCTCTTTGTGCTATGGGCTCAGTCGTGATGATTTTTCATTTGAGAGGATTGCATCACATCAGACACGGAGCCATAAATCCCCCAGAACAAGCAGACTAGTGACAGCACTGGCCTGTTTTACAGCAGGAAAGTGTAAAGTTTATTGTCATTTTTAGAAGTGAAATGATTTTAAAATGACATAATCTTAAAGAAAAAAAACACATACTAAAAGCAACACTGCAGAAAGTTAATGTCTTCCCCAAACAAAGTGACCAGGTTATGGGAAAGGGTGGGAGTGGGTGTGTTGGTGGAAGTGGCCAGAGATGAATGAAAACAGGAAAGGAGAGTAGCTCTGGTGTGGCTGCATGGCCCGAACACCTTAACCCTTTGCTGTCCCTTTCCAACACTCGTGTGGCTTTGGGCCGCCTGGCCTCAGAAGATGTTCTGACCCATGAGTGTTCTCCATCTATGGAAGGGATAGAGGGGCTCAATCATCCCCCAAGGAGCCGCATACTGGGGCACATCCCTCCCAGACTGTCCCTTCCCCGGGGACAGCCAGCCGTGGGCGCAGGAGAGAGCCTAGAGGCCCTGGGATCACGCTTTATTTTGATGAAACGTTTGGAAAGGACACGCTGAGATTTGAAGGGAGGGGTAGTGAAGCACAGCCCAAAGATCTGGCTCAGCATTATGCCGGTGCAGTGTTTCAGGCATGGAGGGGGGGATTTTTCCCCCGTGCTCTGCACTGGTCTCACACTGCCCCTCTGAAGCCGAAAGCATCACCCCAGGCTGAGAGCTTCAAAAGCCCCAACCTGGGGTTTTCGATTCTGCTGTCGGCCAGACACGCTGGGTGGGAGCACCTCTGCTGTCACATGGGATTTGCTGAGCTACCAAAGTGGGGAAAGAAGCACCTCAAGAAAAGGCAGGGGACACAGAGGGAGGGGAACCCAGCTGGGCTCTGCATGCCCCAGTGTCACCTTTAGTGGGGAACTTCTTTCCTTGGCTGGAAAAGGATGCAAAGGCTCCCTTCTGCTCCTATAAAAGTTGTCTCTAACACTCAAAGCCCCTTTGTGATCGCGACACCAGAGCAAAGCAGGAGTGAACACCTCCAAGGAGTGCATTAGCGGCCAGAAAATGCAGACCACCAGCCCTGAAGGACAGCGCATGGGTCAGTCTGAATTAGCAGAGCAAGGCTGGGAGCTCTGCAGGCAGCCCTGCAGCCCAAAGTCTCCCAAGCAGTATCTGAAGCTGATGATGGTTATCACAAAGGAGCCTGTACTCTGCATGTCCGGAGAGATGAAGCTCCGCACAGAAATATTTCCAAACCCTACTCTTGGGGACAGCCCATGCCAGTTGACCACATAATTCCGCTGTGCTCCTGCGAATCAAGCTCCCCGCTTGGTGCCATTTCATCAGATAGCAACACGTCTCAAAAGCCAGTTTTTCTTATATACCCAGCCTCCACTCCGCAAGTGTTGGGCTGCATTTTCAATCCAAATGGGCTTCCAAACTCAGGTCCCTTCTACGCAGCATGCCAGCCCCAGTGTCTCCAGAGGCCACAGCGTCTCGTGAGCCTAACAAAAGGCAGTGTATGTCTTCCCCAAAAGACCTGACTTCCACACTCAGAGCAAGTGTTTCAGTGAGTTACAAGGGACATTTCTGTTCAGACAAACGCATTTCTGCAGCCAGCTGCAAATCCATCTAACAGTAATGTTTCTATTTCAGTACGCAAGTCTATTATGTCAGAAACCGTCTAGCCACAATCGTTCAGAACACAAAAGCAATCGCATAATCCCCTTACTCTGTGCGAGATAAGCAAGTCTCCAATAAATGGAGCACTTCTTCTCTTGAGGATTTAATCCCCATTTGAGAGTTGTTTTATTGTTATTATTATCCTTTCTAATCACCCAGGAGTAAGCAAGGATTTCAGATCAAAACTGCCCCTAAAGATTTCCACCTTTATATACATGTACATAAATATAACAAACATGCATGCATGTATACATGCACATACATATAATTTTGCCTATATATGTCACTGCATTCACTCGTAAGATTCACAAGAACTTCTTTTATTCTGATTCCACAAGCGGGATCCCTTCCCAGCAGAAATATGAAGTGCTGCAGCTCCGTGCCAGTGGTTTCAAGTTGCAGGCTTTAAGCTTTCTCTGACCTTTGTACAGAATTTTAATTCTTTCTTTTCTTCCTCACATTTCTAGCTCGAGGGTGATGATGGAGACCTACTGACTCAAACGGCTTCCATCACTCCAAAAAGCAACTGAAAAGGATAAAAATTGTGGGCTTCATAGGAATCGTCACCCAGCAGGCAAGGTAAGTAATAAAACAAACTTCATGGAAAACAATTCACCAGATTTCTTTTCTGTTTGACAGTAAAAGGGGACACCGGCTCTTTTTCTTAAGTAACAAGACATTTGCAAACGGGGAAAGACATCATCTCCCCAGTTCTGAACCAGGTCATGAGCTTGAACAGCATCTGTCTCTGTTGGGACTCTGTGTCGGACACTGAGTAGTGACTTTCTGGACTCGGTTGTCCTGGCCGCAGGCCTGGGAGAAGGAAAAAGCAGCTTCATACCATTTCCTTTGGCCTGGAAAGAACTGTTTTCAGGATAAGTAGCAGATTGCTACTTCAAATGAGGAGTGAGATAGAAGAATAAAAAGTCTGGAGATGAGAGAGTGAATCAAGTTTACAAGAAACCTCTTGGTCATGAATGATTAAGTGAAAAGATATTCCTCCCTGTACTAATGCCTCCCAATTAATGTAGCATTTAAAGGGTATTTAAGAGATGATATATATGAAACAGATCTTACTGGGAATGCTTTGTCTTGGGCTCAGCCTTCAAAGCCTGACATAGTTTTGCTTATGCATACATGGCTGGCAGGAAGACCCTGCCTCCCTCATCACAGCAAAAGTATGAAAGAACAAAAGTTATACCAAAAAATGCAAAACACTGAGAGCTGCAGAGTGCCTGGGACCACTTCTGGTACTAAAAGCAGGAGTGCAAAATGAGGTTAAGCAAAACCAAGTCATTCAAGCTTTTTCCTGTAGTGTGGGGCACACACAGATGCCAGAGAGGGCATGGCAATACCGGGAAAGTGCCCTACAAGAGCATCTGGTCAGGCCACAGGCAGACAGTCGCAAGGGATCAGCTTGGCGCTGTTTAAGAAATTATTGTCCCCTCAACTTGGTGCCACCTCAAAGTTGGTTCTAATGAAGTGATTTTACTTTGCGTTGCAGACTCCCAGTGGAGATCCTGGACTCATGCAGTTACTAAATACCAGCTGAGAGGTCAGGCTGAAGATGTAAAAGTGTTATTTCAAAACTGAAAAGATATCAACCCTGAAATTTGGCTGAAGAGCAAATAATTTAAAGCTGGTGAAGAGCAATCTTTGAAACTGTTGTAACTGATTTGTCTTGTAGCTTTGTATAGGTAAAAAGTAATAGGGACTCTTTTGGGATAGGTAATAAAAATGCTTTTGCAGCACTTTCCACTAAAGATATATATGCATGAGTAGTTCTGGTTATTATATACATACAAAATATCACAACGACATATCACAGTTTATAAATGAGTCAAGGAACATGTACAATTTTTAGTACACTGCCATTTACTTTATCTTTGAGTGCACTGAGGACATCACGTCTGCGATCTGGCTCGCCTTTATCTGCTTTTACAATAGAAGCGTGAAATAACCTGCAATAATTACTTGTAGTTATATTGTGAACCAAAAAATTCTGATGGTAGTTGGATTATTCTTAGGAGTAAAATTAGGCAAGTGTATAAATACTAGCATGAAGGTATTATATGACAAGCTTCCAGCCTATGTGCACTGATCCATGATTCAGTGATGTCAATGGGAGAGATGAGCGTCTTGCCAGATTTTGGGCTGCTACAAAAATAGAAGTGCTACTGGCGTAGGAGTGAGGATGCACATTTTGAAAGGGTCAAGCATATTGTTTTCAAATCATCACTGTTTTGTGGAGACATTGATATTTCAAAATGTTTTTTTGTTGAGGGTTTTGTTTTAGCAGTTTTGGGGGCGGGTCTCTAATCTAAATTAAATAGTCAACACTGAACTGCAGAAAAAGTACAGAGGGAAATTTTAAATTCTAGTTCTGATAGAATGGAATTTTTCCTTTATTTCTGGTACATATTAGAGTTGCCTCCACATTTGACAAACAGGAGAGCTCAGGCTTCATGGATATTTCATTTGGTTTGATGATAGAATTAAGTCCTTCATTGAAACATGACTTTTAAAAGGTATAGTTAGCATTAGATTTAAATTCAGAAAGCAAGAGATGTTTTTTTCCCATGCCAGAAATCTTTAATACAGCTAAATAAATTAAATAAATACAATTAGAAAAATTATTTTATAGAACCAAAGCACTGAAGTCACTAGAAGGGTTCCCATTGACTCCAATGGGTCCGTAGGATATAATACTGCAGATTCCAGTGCATTTAATTGAATAATTTAAAACTTTTCAGTTAAACTAAATTAAATAATTCACAAGGCAAATCCTACCCTTCAAAGGGACCTACCTAAGGAGTAGGAGATTTGCCCGAGGTTCACTTCTAACTGATTCTTCAAGGAGCTACTGGAAGCCTCTTCCCTCAAACTGTTAATTCAATGGACGCACAGCATGCGTCCTGCCATCCCTGCTTGCTCCACTGCCAGAGGTCTGGCATTAGCTGAGGAGGAACCACGAGACAATAATAGTGACAGGAAATGATAAATGCTTTTTGTCTCCATCCCTCTTTTTGCCTCAAGGGCAAAACTTTTTATTGCAGCCTGGTGTTTTCACCTCTGCTATGTGCTGGCAGCATGCTTGAGAGCAATCTCCATTGGGAGCACTTCCTAGTGAGCGTAAATAAGTGTCCATAGCATGCACATGAACAGCCCTGCAGAAACTGCAAGAAAAAAAGACTGCTGGCACCATCAACATGTACCGAACTTATGGAAAGCTGAGATGATAGACATAGGAAAACTACTACAGGCATAAGGTTCATGCAAAATTGGCACCTACTAGCCCAGCTTATTTCCCTGGTTAAATGGAATCTGTTTTGGTCAGCAGCAAACATAAAAGACATATTCAACAGTGCGAAATACATTGCCATAATCCCAGTTTAGCCGGCCAGTTTGGTTAAATCTTGTTTTCCAGCACTGGAAACAAACTGGAGTATTTGGCCCTTAGGCTGTTAAAGCAGAGTCAGTGCACACGTAGGGGACTGAACAGGACTTTCGTGGCATGAACCTCCTCAGCTGACAAATCACCCAACGGGTTACTTTATCATTCACAAAATCATTTGCATGGCCCAAGTCCAGTTATGGAGATTTTCCTGGGGAGGGAGAAGAGGGCATCCGCCCACACCACATCCCAGCTAGTGACATCTGGTATGGTGAATGTACACCTGGTCTTGGGACAGTAAAACCCCCTGGTCTCTATATGGCCTCCTGCTGTGCCCCACTGCCTTCCCTTTCAGCTTGCTTTCTGCCTACCCAAGACCACATCTCTGCCCTCAAAATGGGCATGGACTGGCTTAGGGTTTATTAAGGGTAGGACTTGTCCCACAGTTTTCTTTTTTCAAGCAATCTGCTGATCTATCTGTGGGATTTTGTACAGCCACGCTTTTGCGTAGTATCTGCTGTGCACATGGATACTCATAGGGCTGGGCTCACATTTTCTTTCCATTGCAAGATCCCTCATTCGTGTCTTCTAGTTGCCAGGACTCTGAATGCTACCTGAGGCCTGAAAGTCAGTCTGTGTTCTAGCCTGTGCATCATCACAGCAATAAAAACATAGTTAACTCTTCTGTTGGTGACCTGAGAGCCACAGTATGATCTAGTCAGTCCTCCCTTAGCTGTAAGTGCTATGTGTTGCTAATGGGAAAGGAAAAAAAGAGTAAAAACTTGTTTCTGTTAGTGAAATAAGCAGATATGACTCATAATGCACACCAGGGACTGATCAGTTGAGTAAGAAGGTATCTTTTTCATTCCCTTCCTTTCTGTCCATAACCAGTGATGCTTTGGCCTCAAAATGAGTATTGCAATAGTGCTACATATAGTCAAAAGCTTATTTTAGATGTTCTTTCTCCAAAAACCTTAGAACTTGGAAGGCAAATGGAAATTTAGACAAGACAGATACTCATTTAATTGTCCTGCTCCTTTATTTTCCCTGCTTTCTTCTTCCCATGCTTCTGACAGATCTAACTAGAAAGGATACAGTCATTCCTCCTTCCAGGGGTGGTCGTATTGGGTTTTGATAGAGACCTGCTGCCAACGGTTGGAATCGAATTATGTTTCAACTTCAAGATTCCTGTCAGCTGGGCTTACTGAACTTTTCTAGCTGAACACATCAGCCAGTAGTCCAAACCCCTCTCTGAAGGGACTTCAGTGAGGTCTAAGCTGAGTGCTTAGGCAGCAGCAAGTAGTCTGTAGCTAACGCCTCTGTAGCAGTTCTCAGTTACATGAACCAATCATTCATCCACCCTTTCAAACTGTAGCTACGCAGCATCAAACCTGGGATGACAGCCACCAGCAGCTCTGGATCAGCTTTTCAAAATCCCCCATTTTTTACTTTTGGCACCAATGTCTTTGGAAGAGGTGGATATGGCAGGTGCATGCTGACTGCTAAAATCAAGTTACATGCATCTGAGGGACAGCTGTCAAGCTGAGAGCTCTAGAAAACCTGACCTCCAGCTTGCCTGAGCATCTTCATCAAAAAAAAGGTACTGGCTGAGTTCTCATTTTTGCAACCTTTCAACACACAATAGCTCTCATGTCTTGCTCCTTCCATCATCAGACAGCTCTATAGAGCTGAGTCACACAGGACTCGTCTGGTGTATTGGCCTGAGTCACAGGGAGGGGGATGGCTCATAGCACCAACCCAGGCCACAGAGATGGCTGACAGCACCAACCTCAGCCATGGAGATGGCTCACAGCACCAACCCAGGCCACAGAGATGGCTCACAGCACCAACCCAGGCCACAGAGATGGCTCACAGCACCAACCCAGGCCACAGAGATGACTGACAGCACCAACCTCGGCCATGGAGATGGCTCATAGCACCAACCCAGGCCACAGAGATGGCTCATAGCACCAACCTAAGCCACAGAGATGGCTCATAGTGCCAACCCGGGCCACAGAGATGGCTCATAGCACCAACCTAGGCCATGGCGTGGCCTCTGACCAAGGCTGCTGGAGCAGGTGAGCGCATAGCATGGTGTGTGCCCAGCAGCAGCGCTTCCCCGTGGCTTGGTTTCTACCCCAGACCCTCTGTCCATCAGTGCATACAGCTCTCAAGCGATCACAAATCCATCCCAGAAGTTTTACCAGGCATGGGCTCTCCTGAGGCATGGCAGAGGCCACCACACTCCCTGAAATGGAGGCCTGCCTCCAGGGAGGCATGACACGGAAGTTTGTGAGACTCACGAGGGCTGAATTTGGGCATTTGTGTGATGCTGGCGAGATGCTGGATGTGCCATGACCCAGCTGCCTGTATGGCTCCAGAAAGGAGTCCTGTAGTCCTGAGCTGGACTGGGTCCTAGGCAGGCATTTGGCTGCTCCATTGCATGGCCTCAGAAGATGCTAAGCACTTCTGGAGATCTGGCTGCAGCCATGGACGCTGAGGGCTTTGGAACTCTTGCCCATCGGCCACGATCTGGCTGACTTGGAAGTATGCTAAGATACCTTCAAATCCCTCTGTTGTGTAAAAGAGACTTTAGACAGGGGGTGATACAACCAGGTAATGTTCCAAAGCTCCTTCAGGATAGCAGAGGGAGATCCAGGCTTGTCCACACCAGGATGCTTCCCTCACAGCAGACATGCTGGCATAGTCCCCAGTGGAGGCACACCGTATGCTGACAGGAGTCCTTCTGCTGGCAGCTTTACTGCTGCTGAATGACACAAACTGAGCTGATAATAATGTTTGTCTGTCAGCATAGATGTATCCACCCCAGTGCTTCAGCCAGGGCTGTGACCAGCAGGGAGGAGAAGGGATGGTGGTAAATACTCACTCCTGCAGCTGGCATTGCTGTGCTGGCCCCCATGGGGTCAGGCCACTGTGTATCTGAATTTCATGGGGCTGGGCTTTATTTACCTTGTAGCACATTTATATCACTTTAGGAGCATCAAGAACTTTAAGACGAGGAGTAACTGTGACTTCTACAGCTAATTCAATGTCCTTGTACATGGCCATGGTGGCAGCATTGATGAGGATCCAGCTGGGCACATTCCTGAGTCATGGCTTTATGTCATGACCCTAACAAATTTGCATCACCTATGTAAAATTCTTGGGTTCCAGCCAGTAATGAGAACGAGGACAAATTCTCATCCTCCCTCTCTCTTACGGTGAGGGAAATATGCCTTTTCTCCAGTAAAAAGTGGAATTTCCCACTAGGAGGAGAGGGTTTTTAAGTGTGAATATTTCACACAGCTTTACTAGCTGTCAACTGTACAAGCTAATCAAACTCACCTTCATAACAAAAATTATTTTTTAATTGCATGAAAATTATAAATTTGCATGATGAATGAGGAATCATATTGCAAAAGAGACAGAACCTTCAAAACATCATTTTAGACCTCATCCTGCTCCTGCCCCAGCATCTTTATTTCTTCTGTCTTCCATGAACCTAAGCTCTTCAATTTTCTCCCAAACACATAGTCACTGGGCTGCAAATGGGACCTGGTGCAGCTCCAGCTGGCCTTCTGCCATCTACATCTATGGGAGCAGAAACAGCCCTGTTTGTGACCATGTTTGAATGCAATAGATACAGTATAGTATAATTAGAAAAGATTAACACATCACTCAATCCTAAAGGGTCATATAATCATTTAGGACATGGGAACAGCGTCCGTTCCTGATTTAGAGACCTCATTTACAGATATGACATGTTAGCCGTAAAGTAGCAGAAAAAAATTCACAGTGCAATCTATCTTGCTTTCTGAACCAAAACTGTCAGTAGGCACACAATGAAATGTCCACCAGAACAAGTAAAATGAATGTTCACCAGATCACGCTAGGGTCCAGTGCTTTGACTGTGTTGCGGTTTCATTTCAGAGTTCTTTGTAACAATACAGCCCAAAGGCCACCCCAGCTGCTGTTACAGCAGTACTGAACTAAGGGCAAAAAAGGATTTTTCCCATACCCTGCAAACGAGGTAAGGATTTTTTTTTCCTCTCCAAACACAATGTGGTCAGAGGAATGTTTAGCAGAGCTATACTTTTCTGGCAGATGTACCCTTTCTCCTTCAGATCTCTTAAATCCATAGTTTTCAGCGTAAGATCAGATGCCTGGGAATCCACAGATTACTTCTGACAGTCAAAAGGTAACTAAGAAAAGCAAGGTTTCTGTTTGCTGTACTGGATCTATGGATTTCCTTGAAATAATGCGGGTCCACCAGCTGGAAGAGGTTGAAGAGCAGTGTGCTTAGCAGCCTGTCAGAAAGTTAGAAGCTGGAGTAAAGTCACAGAAAAGAATTTCAGATTTCAAAATTTTGTCCCCGCTGCGCAATATCTGCATCTCCAGGCTAAACATTAGCAAATGCATCTCTTCAGGATGTTCTTTTGCTGTGAAACAGGCAAACAGAAATTTCCCTCATTCCTTACATCCAGTCCATAGAAACTGCTGGTGAATCATAAACAAAGTGGGTGGTAAAGGAAAGAAGACAGAAAGAGAAAAGAAGGAAATGTATCAGTCTGCATTGGATCTGTTACCCGTGAGTAATAAGGGCAGTTACGGAGAAAAAAATGTTTCTCCTTTGCAATTACTAAGTGTACCTTTCATCTTGATCACAAAACTTTGGTAATGAGATTATGCCATTTGGCTGTGAAAAACATCATTTTAGCTCTACAGTATCCTCTCCCCGAGGATTTGTGCAAACATTACCTCAAACATCAAACATGCATATTTGAATGAACTGTATTAGTCTGCCTTCTGTTAAACTACAGTTCAAAACACCAGTGTTAATGAGTGCTCCC
Source organism: Balaeniceps rex (assembly GCA_013401315.1). Taxonomy (NCBI): domain Eukaryota; kingdom Metazoa; phylum Chordata; class Aves; order Pelecaniformes; family Balaenicipitidae; genus Balaeniceps; species Balaeniceps rex. The sequence continues at coordinate 38,676 of VYZW01007198.1, forward strand.
CGTTTCCGATAAAATAAAAATAGCTAGGAAAAAAAATACTTTTTGCTGACAGGGGGTTTGAAATGATTTGTGTTTAACAAGTCAAACATAGCTAGTCTTATTTTTACATTAATTTTTGCTGTACAGCTTGGGGGATGAAGCTCAGTGCTGCCATCAGTGAAGCCTTCCTGGTTTTCCCCTGTAGGGACCGGGCGGTTGCTGAGCTGTGTGCTGTCCCCTGTGTGCAGGTCCAACTCTGCCCTGCCATAGCACCCTGCAAAACTGCAAGTGGGTTTCAGAGCATTTACTCTGGATTTGCACCCAGGTGTAAATGAGAGCAACGCCCAAGCGCTGGAAGAAGCAAGCAGTGGTTTCGGGGCATATTTTCTGGGGTGCAAGGGCAGGGACGCCAGGCAGATCCACCGGCCTCACTCCATGCAGTGCCTTGCTGCAAGCGCCGAGCTGCTCCTCCGTCCTCACAAACAGGCTGCCACAAATGCAGGATCTTTCCTGCTATCTGCTCTGGCTGCTCGCAGCGGCTTCCTCCGTTCCTTCCAAACTAGGATGCAGTCCCTGGGGGGAGCTGAGGCATCTCATTTTTGGCAAAGAACCTCATTCCCATGAAAGTAAGCGCAGCTTTTACACCACCGTTTAATAACATGGCAACATTCTCATGCATTAGACTCATTTCCTCGCTGCCCTGACTTGAGAAATAAATACTGCCGTAAAGCAAGCTTCCAGAAAGCGAAGCAGTTTCTCAAGCTTGCCTTCTCCTCTGAGACAATGTTTTAAAAAATACTCAAACATACTTGTGTCCGCACTGTTTAGTGTCACTGCAGACTTTGCACCCTTCCGCAGTATACACCAGACAACAGCAACCAGCTTATCTAGAGAGGAAAGGTTTCTGAAAAGCAACTTCAGTTCATGTGAGCACGACTGAGGCTGCACACACGTTCATTTAGCCTTGGCTGCAACAGAATTGGGTGTGAAAATGTGAACGGAGTCGTACAACAGCGTAGCCATAGGACAGAAGGCAGGGTGTGTGCGTGCAAAGGGTTGTCCTCGTCAAAGCTCATAGCCAAAAGTGCAAAGAGCTCACACAGATAAAGATGAACCAAATTGCAACAGTTTAACCTGGGAATAAAAAATACCAGGCTGAGGTGGTTACGTAGTCTACGCCAGCTGCCCCGGTCTAAGTTTCTTTACCTGTGCCAGAACAGGATGGTTTGAGAACAATCTCTCAGTGCTCGTTGTTGGGTGCTGAAAGGCCAGGGCTGTACTCACAGCCTGGCCCTACAGCCAAGCTCATGCCTGCCTGTACAGCACCCTGCTGGGGGATGCACCTCAGCTGCCTTCGGCTCTCTGGAGCCAGGTGAGCTGTGGCATCATCGCCCCCCTGTCTCCACCGCCACCAGAGATCCCACCACCTCTCTGGGGCACCTCCTGGGGGACAGTCATTCATTCCCTGGAGGTCCCTGTCTCTCTCCATTGACTGCTGAGGTAATGGGGATTATGAGCGTAAGCAAGAAGCATCATTTTTAGGTAAGCATAGTCCAGTGAGACAGCTGTGAACCTGGATGATTAGCAATTAAAATTCTTCCTCCAGGCCTTTTATATCATATTCCCTGAAATGCAGGAAATGCCAAAAGAGACCTTCACTTGTGGAGGTGAAAAAGCACTGCGTTAAGGTTCCACAGCACCAGACCTTTCTGTCACCATTACAGTGTATTAACAATTTTTAGTGATTTTATATGTATGGCATATAAAATTAACAAACATAATTTATTACCCTCTCACACTGTAGCTGAATGTTTTACACAGAGGACCTATTCATCACTCTCTAACTAGTGCAAACAAACAGGGTTCTACAGTGTTGATTGATGGATGTATCGGGTTTCTTTACTGCTGCTGCTGCTCATACTGCTCTTGAATTAATAACTCGGAGTTTACTTTGCACATTGTTGTCTCTTTTTTTAAAGAGCATTTGGAACACCTAAAGCCTGATTCTTATTAACACTAAGTCCCTGTTACACCAAAGAGGCCTGAATAGGTAATTAAATTTTTCTTCGATTAAAGGCTCCTTTCTGTGGTCATAATGATATAAAGGGGATCTCAGCCTGAGTAAGAATCAGACCTAAAATCTTTGCTTAGGAACTTGCAATAGCAGGTAGGAGTAAATAAGGATCGTTGTCACTATTTACACAAATCACCCTAGCAATCAGCAGAAGTCTTTTGAACGTAATGTGAAAAGCAGGCATTAGTATTACGGGGGCTTTACATACTCTACTTGAAAGGGATCCTGCAATAATTAGTTCAGAAATCTAATTTCCTTCATTTTTTGCAAAAATTTCTGGAAGTGAGCAAGACTAGTACCTTGACACTATTGCTTTTGGCTTCTCCATGAAATGCCATTCCAGTTTGGATGAGTTATAAATGGCTGAAAATCACCATTTCCCTTCCATTGCTTGTGTTCTTCAGGACATTTCTGCCACCCCATGAAAGTGGCCATTAAACTTGCCTTGAAGGCAGCAACAGGAGGAGCAGATATGCCAGCAGAAACTGCTGGGGGGTGCTAAGCTCTCCTAGAGCTGCCATCTTAAAAAAACCTTTTCCAAGAGGCATGGCTCACGATCACATCGCTGTGCCTGCTCTCACAGCTGAAAACCAAACAGCAGATCCACTTTCACAAGCCCTGGGGCTGCTGGGCCAAAATGGGCCAGGTCAACTGGAGACTGGTAAACTGGCAAAAATAGTGCTGCAATGAGGGCCTAGTAGGTTAGGTGATCCTAAACTTCGTTGGGGAAGACACGGCTAAGCTGAGCTCCCCCCAGACCAGGCACCATTTCTGGCATTCTTTGTATTAATAACCTTTTCTGCCATGAACAAGCAGTGTTATTTCTGTGGCTCCAAACAGAAATGTGTGTTATGGTGGTCACCTTCAGAGTAGCCAAGAGGAGATGTTCACAGACGGACTATAAGAACAGAGCCATTATATGCTGGCACTGCCTCCAATATATTTTCCGGCTTCTGCCATTTAGGGTTTTTCTGAGTACAACTTTGCATCTACATCATAGTGTTTGACTGCCCTTGGCAAATATTTCTTCTGAATTTGCCCAACATCTCTTCCGAATCCATGCTTACTTTTGGTACCCACAGTGCTGTGCAGCAAAGATGCCCACGAAAAGTGTTCCCCAGTGTTAGGTATAAGACACCTTTCTCTTGCTTGTTTTGCTGTCTGACAATTTCATTAGGTGCCTGCAACTCTCCTGCTAAGAGAAACAGGGAATAATTCTTCCCTGTTCATCTTCCCCATGTCACTCATGATCTCTATCTATCTCTCCTCTCTCATACCTTCTCGTTGTCTGAAAAGTCTCAGATTAATTATAAGGAGGCTGCTTCTTCCCTTCCATACATTGCCTGAGATGGATGTGCAGATTGCAGGTGGTGTTTGGGATGCAAACACCCAGTGGTACACTGGCATTCTCTCATATGTATATACATGTGTGTGTGTGCGCGCACGCTCCCCACTTCCACCCCAGTGACTCCTACCATTCACTTTGCCGTTTTGAGCAAACTTGGTGAGGGTATTCTCAGGTGAGCGCAGACTTCATTTCCTTGTCATTCACTACAGGACTTGCCCTGTGTTTCTCACAGGACCTCAGTAACACTCAGAACTGAGGGACAAGAAGGGACACTTGAGTCTGAATGGGGAGCAAAAACCTGCTTTTCACAGTCTTTGAGAGCTTTTGAAACTTAAAGTTTTGAAACTTAAAATATTGAAATGTACTTTTTTTTACTGTTGTTTATGTAACATAGGAATTATGAACAATATTTTGGTTACCATTTCAATAAGGACAGAGTTGCCCTCTGCATTGTCATACATAAAAATATACTTGCCTTTTGTGTAGACGGACATATACAAAGTAGTTGAGATGCAAATTCAGAAGCCTTGGTGTGAAATCAATTTCTCCTGTGATCTACATTTGAAAGTGTAGATCTTACCTTTGCATCTATTTACTATTTTGTGAAGTGTAAAATTGCTACTCTAGCGTACATGAGCTCATTTTGATCCCACACGGGTATCGACACATACAGCCTCCCTCAGCATGGAATGTAAACCTCTGAATTTTTAAACTGGTTTAAGCTATATATATTTTAATGAAACAAAATTCTGATCACTTGGGTTGCTGAAACCTCTAAATCTTTAAAAGGAGGTTTCCTGAAAATACTCATTGACATTTGTAGGAATCTTTGCCTATCTGAATTTTTGACGGGGGACCACTTGGTCAAAAAATTTTAATTTGAAAAATTTATAAAAACTACAAAGTTTATGCTAATTCTGAATCCAACCCTATATTGGAGAATAAAATTAAAGCCGTACTTATGTATCTAAATAGATGGCCTGTTTTCACAAGTACTGATCTACTTCATCTCGCCTTGACTCAGTCACTTTGTACCAAGACACCTATTTAGATGCACCACCTGTATTTCTAATGCTCCAACTTCACCAGCTGTGTTAGAAAAAAGTGTTGATCTCACCATCTCAATTTTTAACCTTTACAGAACAGTTAATAGTTCAACAGTTCACTTTGCAGAAGCTTTATGGATGAATTAGTGTGTAGAAAACAATCGGCATGTATTACATAATTTCATTACTTCTGCTATCACTACTATCTCAGTGTTCCTACTGATATTTGTGCATGAACTTAATTTGGCTTAGTTTTTGCTTGTAGCATTTGCGTGGCTAAAATAACACAAAATCTGGGCATTCTACATCTTTTTTTTTCGCTAACATTTATAGCATAATTCCAGCTCCTGCATTGTTTTGTTGCCAGAAAAAGACCAGAGATGTAAGAAAAATTTGGGAAAAACACAATAAAGACTATCCCCAGTATTTACCCTGGGGGACGCAAGGGACCAAGAGGCATCTTGAAACGTTGTTCGAGAGGACACGGGGCAGCAGCTATTCGCTTGCTTCTTGCCCTGAGAGTAACGTACTGTGTTGTCCAGATCTATAGGCTCAAATGCAAATATCAAGACAAAGTTATCTAATTAATAGTCTCACAATTGCCTCTGGGTTTGGTTTGTTGTTTTTGTCAGGCTTGGTTTTGCATAGTGGCCTCCTCTGTTTGAAAGACTATAATGAAGGTGATTAAAATGATTCATTAACATTGTGCCCTTTTGAGCAAACAGTCCAAACACTTCTATATTCCCTGGTATCAAGCGCAGTGATCTTCACACAAATGTCCAAAGGTCTTTTAGCCTTTTTAATTTTTTCCACAGCTTGACTTTAATTAATGATTCATATGCAAATTTATATACAATTACTGTACCAACTGACTAGCTTTTGATTTGCTTTGGATTCTTTGGGAGGAAAATATCCTCAGAGCTCACAACAACAGTAGACCATATATTTAAATGAATGCTACAATTAAATGTCTGTAAGTCTATCTGGTGTCCCTAGCCATGTCATCTACTCCACTTTGCTTCATAGTGGTTGACACAGCTCCCCACTTGGTTCCTTCAAAGAAAGGGCCAGATGAGGTGACAGCCAGAGGACTATATTGTGTCTTTGCTATGAAAACAGAGGAGTAGAAAGGGATCTCATTTTAAAACTGAGTGCCTTGCTATCACATATCATCTAACATTCATTCTAAATTTTGTCTTACAAGCAGTTAGGTTTTTGGCCACCAGCACTCTCCTCGGGAAAGCCAAACAATTTCTCCAATTGCTGGGAATGTGCTGCTAATTTCCAGCCTAAATTTACTTATGGCCTATTTCAAAGGTGGTTACTAGGTGCACTGGTTGGAAAACTTGTCAGAAGAAAAACAAGGGTGGATATGTTAAAGCTCTATGGTTTTTGGACTGACATTCTCTAGATCTGCGTAAATAATTTGGCTATGGACACATAAGTCCTACTCTGCAGCTTTAAAAAGCTCAGGCTTAATAGGGAGATGAATGATTGTATCTCCACAAATCAAATTTCATTAGTATTTTCAGGTGGTGAGTCCAACGCTCCAGAAACCACTTCAGGCAGGATTAAAAATCTGAAGAGATTTTTCTTTTTTAATCTAGCATATATATGGCTATGGAAAACCTTTCTGAAGAACTGCTCCAATGCTTCCTGGGGCCCCGGAGCTTGGCCCCCAGAGAAGTGCTGCTTCTGAAAAAGGCTGCCCTTGAGAGCGTTTTGAATACGAAACAAGATTTTGACAACACAGCTGTACTTAGCTCATGAAGTAGATTTCATGTTTACCAGAGAGGCCTGTAATTTGTGGATGGAGAGTTATTTACTTCTTTTAAAAATAAAACTCAGCAGTGAAAACACTACATGAAGAGAGGGTGCCAAAATCAAGGACTGTGGCATGTTTGGGTCTCCTGCATCAGTGTGATGGATACTGCTGCTTTCTCGCTGTGTTAAGCAGCCCACGTGGCTGTGAGATGTCTCTCCATGGTGTTTCAGCTCCCCAGCATCGGTGCTGAAGAGGCACCAGGGCTGAGAAGGGACAGTTGTTGGGATGGAAGTATGAAAGGAGGGCTGCGGGATTAAAACTAATGATAGGGCTGAGAGGAAGACAGCAAAGGAAGACTATGCACCCTCCTTGTGCCATAAGGCTGGCATTGCACAACAGGCCAAAATGGAAGAGGAATTTGGGTGTCAAGTACCTTTGGCTTTTTTTAGGAAACCCTACCCAAAGACAAAAAAGCCAGTTTGCATGCTATTGGTAGGAATATGTTAGTGAAACAAGTGAGCTGGTCATACAAACAACGTGTTTGACAGAAAGCAAACAAAGTGGAGAAAGTCAGGTAAAGTACAACAGCTATGACTTGAAATGAGATGCCTAATTTGTTTTGTATTTGCTCTGGTTCGGTTGATGCAGCAGATAAACAGTTAATGCAGCCATTAAAGAACAAATGCAACAATTAAAAACCAACAGGAAAAGGCCATCGCTTGCCATAATGTGAGCAAAACCACTGCACTGAACGCCCTCCCTGCTGGGAAGAGGCAACACGAGATAAAAACAAGAGGAAAAAAGAAATATTTTGGAAAAAAATCCTCCCTGCCCCAAACCTGTTTCTTCCTGCTGGAAATTTTTGAAGTCCAGTTATTACTGTCTAGCCAGGTTTGTTCACAGGAAAAACAGAGGATGACGGAGCTGAAGAAAGGCTCAATTCTCAGCCTGTGAAATGCTCTTAAGACCCACTTTAGAGCTTGTGGATGTGTAACAAGGCCCATGGACTCCGCTATAGGGTGAAAATGCTGGAGAGAGAGAGACAGGCAGGTTCATACTTGGCATGCTACTGAAAGGGTTAAAAGTGGTCAGTTCATCACTCTTCTGTGTGGTGCCTTGGAAGTTTTCACAATACCAGATGTGCGAAAAAAAAAGAAGAAAGAAAGAAAAGCGAACACTAGTAGACATCCTGGTGCCCTGGAAGCAGTTAAATTAACACCCAGCAGGGACAAATTTGCAGCTTTGGGAACAAGCTTAAAGTTAGTCTGTTTTCATTCCTGGAGTGAATTTGCAAGTGTATGACAGTGAAGTATAGCCCGGGAAGGAGCAGGCGGCTTTGGATTAAGGATGGATAGCCAGAACTCGCTCCCACCCTCCCTCCTCCCACTGTTTTGCACTTAGGCTGTGAAGCTCCCAATACTTCTGCTAATCCCGATGTCTTCTCATGTCTTTTACCAGTTCCAGTAGGGAAAAAAAAGCCATTCATTTCTTTTTTTTCCATTCTAGCTGAAACCAGACAAGACTGGAGTCACCCCAGCAAAGCCTGCTTTAGCTGGGATTGCAGCTTACAGTCATTCGGAGAAATCTACTTCTCCAATGGATAAAGTTGGATGCTCTTCTAACCAGAACCAAAGCACTAAATCGTTTAGTCATTCATCACTCACTTGGAGCCAGGCTGTGGCCCGGCTTGCAACCACTGCAAATTATAGGAAGGACTGGAAAAAGAAAAGACTGTGAGAGTACATCTAACCCATCTTCACAGAATTACGGAAAGCCCTCAGAGCCTCTCCCTCTTACAGGTTACAGAACAAACTGGCTCCACATAAATACCATCTTCAGTTTCACACCTTGGTCATTGCAAGTATTTTGGTATCAGTCAATCAGGGGGAACTTTTCAACAAGGTGGACTACACAGCTTCTTATGAAGGCCTAAGAGGACCATTCAATCTCCATCTTTCTTACTCATGTGCATCTTTTGCCGGGCAGGAATAAACTACATGTTGGTTATTCAATGGCTACACTTGCAGTCGGGGATGGTAGAAGAGTTGTATGGTCCCCTGGAGGAAGAAAACCAGAGAATGGGATGTATTCATTTTTTTCCAGTGGGACAAGTATGCTGCTTTATTCTGTCTCCCTGACTGATGGAGACTGGCAGGACAAATAGCACATACTGAAATATGTAGTATGTCCTTTCAGCTGGCAATTTTAAGTGCTCTGAGTGAGGCAGGTCTGGAAAGCTGCATTTCCTGCAGATGCTTTGGGAACTACTGGACAACAAGCCCCTTACGCCCCTTCACTTATTCCTGGCACACGATACAGAAACAGTTTTTAAGTGTTATCAGTCTTCCACTCTCCCCTTTGCGAGGACCATAGGCGTTCATCCCCTGTGTGTCAGTAGCTCCTGTTCTGCCCCATTTCCTCCCACACTATTTCCCACCCTCGGATCCCCTGCCCTCCTCTGCCGGCACCCAGACTCGCTCTCATCTTCCTTCTCCTGAGCTCCCAATCCTTCTCCTTCATTCCCCCTCACCCAAACCCAATTTTCACTCTCTATTAGTGTCTTCCAGGCTTCTTCCTACCCTTGGACCCTCACCCTTCCTGCACTTTACTCCTTCACCACCTCCTCTCCCAGTCTCTGTCTTCCCCATCATATTTGTCCTACCCTGGATCTGGTCCCATCTGACTGTTTCTTTCCCTTGCACTAAACTTTCTCCTTCCTGACTCTCTCCTACCTTCAGTTCCTGCCCTTCCACACCCAGACTCCCTCTTGCAGTCAGTTGTCCACCTTCCACTCTCTCCGGACACCCTCGTAGCTGAGGTTCCCCAGCACCAGCCACCTGAATCAAGTTTAACAACGTGGTGCTGCTGGCAGGAGCAATCCCATCTCTGCTTCTTGCCTCCAGCTACGTGCTCCTGCCACTTCTCTTGTGGGAAGGTTTTGCCCCACATATGTGTGTGGCTTAGGTACTCTGAGCTGTGCGTTCCTCACAGGTTACATAGGAAGCTTAGGGGGTTAACATTAAATACAGATAACTGGTATGATAGACAGGGATAAATATCCCTCCTTTTACCCAATTTCTGAATTTTCTACTAACTCACAATACGATGTGGACCTCACATAAATCGTCACCTCTTCCTATGAAATTGGAGAATCATTCAACTCTCATGTTTCCACAGCTATGTCAAGGCTAAGAATTACTATTAAAAGACTCTATGAAAGGCGCTTGGCTTTTCAGACAGACCAACTGCTTCAGGCACTCAGCCCCCCTCCAAATTCCAGCTGGGGCTTGACAAAAAAGAGCCTCATCAGAGGGGACAGAGAATTGAGGACCATTTTTGAAGAGATGACATGAACTCAACACAGTTGGCCTGTTCAGTGCAGTGTGAGGCTGCCCTCAAGACCCCACTCCTTCCCCACACACAAGGTGGCAAGCAGAATCTCAGGCATAGCTGGGGCATGTCCCCCCATGCATGGGTGTCTCAAAGGCCCCTTGGAGAGTTGGCAGACCGCTGGGTGCACCTCAATGGGCTGTTTACCAGCGATCTATAGGTACAAAGGGAAAAAGAGGCATCAAACAGTTGTAATTACTGCAGAGGTCTCCTCTGGGGGACTGTGCAGGCTGTGAAGGCTGAGACCTGTGGGTGCTGGGTCTATAGAGAAGACTCTTAGATCGAGGGGCAAGGAGCCATCAGGTCAAGATGGGCAGATGCGGGTTGACAGGTTCAGGCACTATCCTGGGACACAAGGATAGTGTCTCTGAGACTGACACTGGCTCTGGTTCAACTCCAGACTCTGTCAGAGGATTCCTCTGCGATGGTAAATGGGTCCTTACGCAACAACTCCAGTGGATTGATTGTAATGGCTTTGAATGAGATCTTCCTTCTCTCTTTCCCAAAATATATAATAATATATAAAATATACAGTAACATTTCCTTCCTCTCAAGGTTTGGCTGGCTTGCTTATTTAGATTATAAATTCTTCGGGGCAAAAGCTGTCTCTTACACTGTGTGTGTACATTATCAGAAACAGGCATGCAGCAAATGAAGCAGGCAGATGGTTCTGGAATAGTTCTGTTGGAGCATCTGGCTGATTTTCTGGATCAGCATCACATACAAATGGTAAATTCACCCATGAAAACTCACATTAAAGGAACATTACTAGGTCTGTTGCTGTCTTAATGACAGTCATCTGTGGCCTGGGGCAGGTCTCCACCATAAAAACACCAGCAGTAAAAGTAATATTTGCCATTAAAATATTCCTTCATTTTGAACCCCTAGCGAGACAAATTACTGGGACTTGCTCTTGAGGACTTTGGAGTATTAAAATAATAGGAAGACCCTAGGGAGAGAAATGGGAGCTGGGGCTTGTTAAAATTTTTTTGTTCCTTGACTTCTTGAGGTATTCATAAATTGCCTACAAACAAGCAAAAACTTACAGGAAAGGGTTTTTCACCATGCCAGCTCTAAATGGCTGTGGAATTATATTGTTTTTCCAGGCTGCCTTTCCAAAATCCCTGCAGGAAGTTGACTCAGGGCTTGACTCTGGCCTCAGATGCACACACAGCAATAGCAGAAATCCTCACTTCAACCAGGTGAGAAGCCCTCACAGATATCCCAGCTTTACTCACGAGATCACAGGTCAAGACAGACTAACTTGCTTAGTAGCAGAGAACCAGACCTGAAACATCCCCGGCCCCTTGCCTCCTGGTCAGCCTTGCATCTTCACAGTTCCTTATCCCAGTCTTGTCATATTACACCTCCTTTCCAGTTAATCTAATAAGCACAAACTCATGTCCTGTCTTTGGTGATGGTTCCGTCCTTTACCCCACCACCCCAGGCCTGTAAACTGTAATCTCAGCCACCAGCACTGTGGATCTTCTCACCTGCCCTTTCCTCCTTGCAAACACCATCATCTTCTCTTATGTACACACGAGGTACCTTGGCTGTCCCTCTGCTTTCCTACCCTAGTCCTCGTCTTCCAGATGGCAGTGGAGTAAAATCAGAGGACTGAAGCAGCTAGCACCCTTACTGTGCCCCCTGTCTCCAACAGCATTATTTTTCCCCATGGCCAAGACAACTGACTGGCTCATGAAGTGCCTCTTGGATCGCTGCAGTCCTCAAAGCAATATCTCTAGACACGCAGGTGGGTAGAACTTGATATCCTTCAAATTCCTTCTGTAAAACTCATCTTTTCTTTGATTCTAACAGAAGCCAGATCAACACTGTCTCTTTGAGACAGGGACCATTTTTCATCCGAGTTTATACAGTTCTTCACAGAATGACACTTTGCCCTATCAGTGGACCTCCCAGGCACTTTCACAACACTAATAAATAATAAATAAGACTTCAAGTGTGCTGACATTAGCAAAGAACTCATCCAGGCAAGTGCAATGGTGTTTTTTATTGGTATCCATGGAAGTACCTTCAAAAAGCAGTCCAAATGAGACAACAGGGACTACCTCAGCTACGTCCCAAATCCCCAAACCCAGAAGCACTTGACCTAAGTGGCTAATATTCTACTATTCTACCAGTGTAAATACTTTATGCAAAGAGTTCAAGAAACCTTATGAAACTGGCAGTGTCTCTGAGCCTCTGAATTACAATGTCCTCAGGGACTGACCGTCCACAGTGTGATTGTCTATATATTCATTCAGCAAACTGAGCATGAATGATATAAGGCACTACCAAGACAACTGTCCACCATGACAACACAAGAACTTATGACATTTTCTCTCTGGTTTTGTGTTCATAAATCAGCTATGACCCTACAATCGATGGTGGTTATTGAGACATACTCAAGTTTTTATCCAGAATATTTAATTCAGAAGCCCTTGCATGAAGGAATGCGACCAAAATGGAGCTATCAAGAAAAGCTGTCATCCAAATATTATTTTTATAGTGAGCATTGAAAGAAAGGTCACATTGTTATTTTCTTACACTATGGAACAGTTTCTATTATTGCAGATTCCAAAAGCTTGGAATCGTTGTTATTTATGATCTAAGTCAAATTTAAGTCCTAGTTTGTACCAATTACCACAAGCCACTCTAGGTTTTCTCGCTTCATTTCACAAATATTTGCAAAATAATTCCTTCACACTTGAAAACAGAGAGGTTGCCTCACCAAAATGTGCTCTTCTTTTCTTCTTTAGTGGTAAACACAAAGGTCTAGGAAAATATTGTTTTGATATGAATCATCCAAAGAAGCCACATTTTGTCTGAGAAATTTCGGAGGGTAAATTAGAGGTCTAAGTTATCGCTCAGCAGTGAACGATAACAAGAGATTTTCTATCTGCACTTTCAAAAAAGCCATTAGATCTTTTGCTCCTGGTGCTACTTCCTCACATAGCACTCTAACAATCTGACAGTTTAACATACATTTCTTATTAAATCCGTATGGTGCCCATGCTTTAAAAAAAAAGGTAGAAGGCCATATCCTGCTGCTTACTATGCTGCTGTAAGTCCAATTATGGTCTCCTGAAAATAAATGAAATTACCCTGGATTTACACTGGAGAAAATGAGAGGAGAATCTGTCTCAGCATCTCTGCAGAGCTGCCAGGTTAGTTGAAATACCATCTCTATCCCTTGGAGATATTTAAGAGTGATGTATATATCAGTTAAGCACTGGTTTCCTGGGAATTTAAAGGGCTGGTGCAATGAAGGGGGCCTGCAAGGGGGGGGTCACCTCAGCACCTGGAGCTCCTCTGGTAGCACATCCCTTGATGCAGTGCTGCACCGTGGCCGCTCTCCAGTCAGATGCAGCCATGCTGTGTCCTTGGGTCATGGAGCACCTGAGATGCCATTGGCCACATGCTGCAAAATAAAAAATGCTGCCTTGCTGTGGGAGAGCATGAGGCAAGAGGCATGTATGGGGCACTCATGCTTGGGGCAGGTACTGGAGAAGGGATTGCTCAGTATTCAGTAGGAAGGGAGACTGGTTGGATTTAAAAGGAGCCTGTTAAGACCTGGTGAAGAAAATGATCTAAGGCATGCCACAATTAGGGCAAGTAAGGGCAAAAAAAGCCCCAAACTGCAACTAATCACACCACATTCCTGGGTTCTTGAAAAGAAAAAAAGGAGAAGATGATCCCATCCTCAAAGCGATTATAAAGGAACAAGGACTAACAAGGCCCTGAGCTCTGCACAAGGAAGCACTGTTGTGGGTTGTAACTACATAGACAACACTGATGCTTCCAGAGCCTTCAAAATAAGGACCACCAGTTGTTCATGTAAAGTGAGAGCTGAAGCTCTCATGATCCCTTGTGTTATCCTTGCCCCCAAAGCCGAGACTAAATAGGGCACATGCCCATGTGTACCAGATGGAGTGGCCTTGCTCCTTTAGGGTTCCCGTTCTCATGAGCTCAGCCTTCTTTTCTCCCCTCCCTTGAGTGAATGAAGTTGAAAAAAAAAATTTGGAGAAAAAGTCAGCTTGAAACCTTTGAGTTTAATTTGGCTTTAGGTCAAAACCAGAAGGGGATGAATAGTATTTTATTTAGTAGATACAGGCTTTTTCTTTTTTTTTAATTGCTTTTTGACTTCTTCACAGAAGACTAATGAATCTTATTGAACAAATCTTATGGCTGATTAAAAACTTTGAAAATATGTGTGGAATTTCTTCGACTAGTTAAAAAGGTCACTTTTTTGTTCAAAAACCTTAAGTCTTACTTCAGAAGCATCTTTCACTGACTGGACTACATTTCTTCACAAGGGGAAAGTTAGACTTCAAACATCTACCCAAGCCCAGCTACAGATTTTCCCCACATCAGCCCAGGTGGTGTGTAAGTATTGCAAACCTGATTAAACCTGTGCAGAATTTGGAGCTTCTAATTATTCCCTAAACAAAGAGAGTGTTGAATTTCTAAGAGTTTTTTCATGACTCTGCATATGTTGCATCCTGATAGACAATGGAAAGGTGAATCTTTCCCACAACAATGGAGAATAAAACAAAGCAAACAAAACCTTCACTCAGATCAACCTTCCAGGAAACCACAATGATTTCCATCATTTTTATGACTATTCCCTAGAGGCAAAAGACATCTAATTAGCAAATCCCACTGCAAGTTTGCTCCAATTTGACACAAAGTGAATGTGACAAGCAGAGAAATTACAAGCCTTACATTTCCAGTTAGCAAGCTTGGGCTGATAAAGTAGAGTTCAAATGCTTTTTTGGGATCTTAAAACTTGGGCAGTAAAAATCCAGAGGGTGAGCTGGTTCAGCTAAAAATGTGAATTTATAGTGTTCCAGTCAGTGTTATCTGATGGCAATGTCACAGCAGCCCTTTATGAATGTGCACTCACATTTCCAGCTACAAAGCACTCCAGCCAGTACTGAGATGGTCCTTATAGTCCACAATTATAATGAACCGAGGAGGAATTGAATGATACCAAGTAAAATCAAACCTTGATTCCTCATGGAGAAATAGGCCATGAGTAAAATAAATATTAATCATTAAGTTAATTAGTAAATGCTGTTAATTAATCATGCATTACTGTTAATGATGTGTAGGAATCATCAGAGGTGGGAGATGATCCTCCAGGAAAGAAGACCGTGCAGCCTAAATGAGGTGATGTCCCCATTGCTAAATCAACGGGAGTTGCCCCACAAGGTTGCTTTGACCTTTGTTGTCTTTACTGGAATATAATGTTAGGGGTGCCTCCTCCCACTCTCATTTAATATTCAGACTGGACCTATGGGGACAAGCAGGCCTGACCAAGGGGTTGGTGGGCTCTTGCAGTTGTGCAGGCAGGCCCTAAAAGAGTTCACAGAACTCATAAATATTGCCAGGTGAACAGTTATGTTCAAACCAATCCAAAAACCTACTATTTATGGACCACCTGTATTTCTAAGTATAGTTCCAGCAGCTACAGAATACTCTACTGAGAGTGACCTACCTGGTTTTCTGAATTTTAGCAAAACTTTCGATCAACTGGTAAGGATCTCTAAAAAAGTCCAGTTATCTCTTTAGAGCATAGAAACAACATCATTCTTGCTGCAAAAGTTCTGTAATCTGTGTCTACAAGGCTTCTAAGCTTCTCAGCTGTGCTGTGGGTCAGGTAGCCACATCCTGCAGACAAAACTGTGGAAAGTGGTCAGTTGACAAGAAACTTTGGAAAGCTGCTTGCAGAAGTCTGTGTTGATAGGCAAAACTCCTTCCTTGGTGTAATATCTAAAGTTTGGCACTCAGCAAAGTTTATTTAGGGGAAGCTTCTTAAGCCAAAAGATCTTGTGGCTGCACAGGTGAGAGATCCCACAACATTCATGATAAATCTTTCAAGTACTGCTATGGCCATGTTGCCAAGTACCATCTTGTTGGCTTCCCTCCCTGAGCAGCAGCCCAAGGGGACATAGAGCAAGAAGCTAACATTGCCTCAAGCAGAGTTGCTCTCAGTGTTTTTATTCCTTTCCAGAATTGACATTGCATTTTTTTTCAGAAAAGTAGTAGTGTTTGCAGAAGTCCTGCCTGTCTCCCCTGTGCTGACAGATTGCTGGAAGCTTCATCGTGGCCAAATGAAGGAACTGTTAAAATTCATCTCCCTGCCAGTCTATTAAGAGAATGGGGAAATGCGCCTAAGAAGAGAGCACACAGTGGCCCAAGAAGGAGAGGAACAGCCAGCAAAGACCTCCTGTAAAACAGCAAAGCTGTAGCTGTGCTTGCTTCCTGCCAATGGTTGTTCTCCAGCATCTCCCAACAAAGCAACGTCTCCCAATCCAAAGCTGCCTAAATGTTTCACCTCGTACCTATTGCTAAGGGATTGTCTGTTGGAGAAAGTTGTGGTTGGTTGGTCAGGGAGTTTAATAGTTCAAAGGAGAAAGATTTCCATGCATACAACTATATTTACTTTACTTTTTTTTTAAAACATCAGACTGTTCGCCCAAACAGTTTGGCCAAGAAACTCCAGTTCTGAATGATTCATTCACAATGCTGCTTCTCTGGGACTTTATGGAAGACTTAGGCTTTCACTTTTCAGTAGTTTCTCATAGCTGTTTTTCACCTATAAGAAATCCACAAATGATCTCCACACCTATATTGCCATTCCATACCCTCAAATGTGTTGAACTGCATTTACCACACCAAAACTCCCCAGAGTGGCTTACATGTCCCAAGATCAAATACGTGTTTTACTTGTTTTGCACCTGGTTTCCAGTTTCTGGGCTACAGTGAGGTTACACATTCAAACTTCGATTGGCAGGTCTGAAACTTGGGATCCTGGTGCACGTTGACTTGACATAGCATAGCTGAGCTATAGTAATCAATTGTGTCAGAGCACTGTCTCATGATAACACTGTGGGAGCTGGCCATGTGGTATATAATTGTAGACGTATCTGTGGCAACCTTCATCTTCATATCTGAGCACGTATTTTATCCACAGAATATTCCCAGAAGTGTGATGGGTGTTTATAAAGTTCACAGATAAGTCTTAGTTTTCCTTTGCCAAACAGATAACAAATGTGCAAACAGTATTTTTGTCATGTCAGTCAAAAGATATCTAAAACCAGAATTTCCTAACCCTGCCTCCCTGAGGAAAATGATGGCATAAAAATTAACATTGTAAAATACATTATCTAAGATAACATAGGAATCCATTAAAAATTTGCCATTCAAAAGAGCTTAAATTTTTGTAAGCTAGGAAACTTAGATAGGGGTCTAAAATAAGCTTGCATCTGCCCTACTATCTCACCTTTCTGACAAGTATCTACATAATACATATCAGTGACGTATTCACACCATTGCCTTAAGAAAAAAGTGTTATGAACAAGTCTTTCTTAAAATTCTCATAAATGTGCATCCATGATATATCTGAATAGGTGCTAAACCTGCCATCACCAGCTCTGCTGAAGTATGTGCTGAGATGGTCATTATCTACCGCCAGTACACATCTCCTGGAAGAATGAGGCCAGGCTGGAAAAGCCTTTTTACTACTCGGACCAGAATGATTCTGTAACAAATAAGGAGGACTTTGCCTTACCTGTCTATGCTGCTGAGAGACTGGATACTGCAAACCTGAGATTTGCTGGCTTTGCTGCATTTTCTGAAGCATCATTTTTTGCTGCATTGCTAGGGGTACATTAGGCGGCCTTTGAAGAGACTGGTTCTGGAGAGGCTGAGCAGGTTGCGGCTGTGGTTGTTGTTGCTGCTGTTGCTGTGGCTGTTGCACGGGGGCTGAACCCTGTGCCTGCTGTGTGTAGTGCAGAAGGGCAGGCTTGTTTTGGGAACCCAAAACTGAAGGCATCTGCTGGTTTGTTTGCTCTGAGTTAAAGTGAAACAAAGGCTTTGTGTTGCCATGATGCTGCTCTAGTGGTGGCTGAGCACTGTTGATAAAGTTTCTGTTGAGGTCCTGAGGCTTCTGTTGCATGATTATGTCCATGGGATTGCTCTGGGGAGTGGTTGGTTTATAAACATAGTTGTTCAACCCTTTCGACTGGTTTCCGTTCACTGGTACCCCAAGCATTGCTGAGCTTTGTGGACTGAACTGCTGCTGGCGAAAAGAAGGACTGGGGATTTTCTCTTGCACGAAGGGTCCAGGGGAAGGTCCTGATGGGGACAAGGTGGACCAGTTGGCCGTCTGGTTCTGCTGCTGCTGTTGCTGCTGAATCAAGGCATGCTGCTGCCGGTTGGCTGCGATCTGTTTGAGCTGCTGTGCATGAGACACCTCCTGCCAGTTAGGCAATGGCCGACTGGACGCAGAAGAAACCTGCGATACCTGTGTTTGACTCTGAGGCACCGAAGGCATAGGTGAAGAGGTGGACATGGCAGCAGTGGCCATAGTGAAGGCTGGACCTGTAGAAGAAGGCCTCATCTGTGGGGAGCCCACAGGAGCCTGATTCATGCCTGGTGCATATTCACTCTTTATCACCATCTTATCCATCTGCAGAGATCTCACAGGGCCCCTCTGGCTCTGCTGCCCAAGGTCAATGTTGAATGGCTCATCTTGTTTTATTGTGGCATTTATCATATTCTCTAGCTCGAGATCACTCATTGGTGGCACTGATATGTTAGTCAGTTCATTAAATAGTTCCTGAAGCTCCAAATCCATCATTTGTTCCCATGAGTCTTCCCCATATCTGTTAGGGAACATGTTCTCATGGGATGTTTGGCCATCTAAGTGTTTGCTGCAGGACATCGTTTCTCCTGGTTCTTTCTTTACCTCTTTCAGAGTCATATTAAACATGCCATTCCCACTAGCATGTGTATTGTTTGCTAGGTTGCTGGCCTTTCTTTGCGATCCTTGCCCCACAGACATAGTTCCTGACATTGACTGGCTTTGGCAATTGTTAACATGTTGTCCACCTTGTCCCACTGAGATATTATCACCCACTCTTATCCTCTTAATGTCAAGGAAAGAGCTCTCTGAAACACCGTTGGGCCTCTTGTTGTTGACAGGTGACAGATTTACCACCAACTTTCTCTTCAAGGAGCCTTGGAGCTGAAAGAAGCAGAGACAAAAAAAAAAATCATTAGATGACACCGAAGAAACAATCTGTAGTCTATTTGCTGGAAGGATCTTGCAAGTCAACAGGCAAGTAAGCATTGTTTAGTACAGAAAGCTACTCTGGGCTTTCTCAGCCAACAAAACTATGCAGAACTGTAAGAAAATATGTTGTAAGTGAGACATCTCCCTGCCACCACCACCCCTGTCCTTGTAGCCACTAGCATTTTTCAAGCACTGCTGCCTCTTATTGATCACAGACCCCCTTTCCCCTCTGGGTGTGAGTGGAGGGAGGTGGCCAGAGCTGTAGCTGGCAAAGCCTAGGGCATATCTGCCCCAGATTTACTCCCATCTAATTGTGCCAGACAGACCTAAAGTATTTTTAGATAGCAGAGACTAATGCAGTCATGAAATCTGCCCTTGTGCCTATCCAGTGCTGCAGGATTTCACTCTCATGATTTTGGTATATGATCCAAAAGACAATTTTTGACTGCTGTAGAGGCCAAAGGTCCTAGGAGATGTTTTAATGGCACACATGAGATCCAGGCATCCTGATCTCACACAGGTTTTATATTGGCCAGAGATGTGTATAATTAAAGATGTTAGAAGTCAACTTTTCAAAACTGAAAATGAAGCCACTGGAGCCATGTCAGGTGATGTCACTATGACGTCAGCCAAGGGTCTGGTCCATAATGTACTGCCATATTATTTTCCAGAGATATATATTAATACGTTAAGACCTAATTGTTTATGTCCTGAAACATCTGCTATAAAACACACAGTCCATGCAACACTGCTCTGAGAACTGTAACTCTATTTCCTTTCCTTGAATATTTACAGCAATACTTTCATCTGCTCACAAGTCCTGTGGGCCTACCAAAGGAAAAGTAGTTCATGGCCCTGTCCACCTGATGTATACTCATCTGCCACAGTTGTACACACAAATTCCCACCCCATGCACACAAAACAAAGGTGTAGTCCCAGGAATGGAAAAGTTTGGATTTGGTGCGGATACCCTCAAGCAGAGTTGCTTTGAATTTCAAAAACACGGTTCATAAAAGAATAGATCACTTTTAAACAAGCACAGCTGTTACATCTTTAGCTCTATACATTAAAGGCACACACCAAGCACTAGGCATGGTGAACACGCACGCACGCAGCCCTTGCTCAGTCGGCACACACGCTGTCGCTGCTTCAGCTGTGAGCAATGTCAGGAAACTCCACAGGGAAACATGGCTTATCTTCTGCCTTTCTGCACCTGGGCAGAAGTGCACCGGCCTTGGAGGCAACAGAACAATGTCATCTGACAAATACTTGTGTGTGCCAGTGAGAAAACAGTGCCCGAACAAACCGTGATACCTTGGGAGCCTGTGATGGGCAGAGGGAACACCAAGAACTCTAATTTACCAGTTCAGTGAGGAAGGATGATTTATGAGATCTTCAAGTCACATTCTTTGTATCATGCTGTTTCATGTACAGAAGTCCACAGACACCTAATACTCTGTTGTGGCCCCCGTTCCCCTCAAATTCAGGCTTATCTATAGCTAAGAGCTCTTCTCAGATATCTCCAGGTGTGATCACTTTTATTCTGGTGTGAATACCAGTGAGTTGCTTGGGAAGAGCTCAACTGACAAATATATATTTCCTCAGTACTCACCCACCCTTCCATTGCATCAGCAGGTCACTGAGTTTACCCCTTAAAAATAAAGCTTGTAATTTCTCTCTCTGACACCGAAAATCTCATCTCATATCACAAGTTAAGTTTCCAGCATAGCTTTTGAATCACAGATTCATGTTTTCATTTCATAAGGACAGACATGCTGGTCCCTAGTTGTACAAGCCCTCAGACCTTGTGCCTTCAAGAGTAACTAATCGTCATTAGCTGTCCCCTGGGGGGGGAGTTTTGGGTGGTCACTTGTGAAGTGCACAGACTGTCTTTGGTTAGCGTGTTGCTTCTGACACATGAGTCACTGTACTTTCCTTTGCAAAAAAGATGGTGAGCTGCACTTCCTTTTACCATCATCTTTGCTGTCAGTGTGTTTATTAGAAATCATTCTCATGCCCCCAAATTCATCTTCCTGGGAAATGGGGAAGTCCCCAGGTCATCAGAATACATGACTTGGCAGCATGTTTTGCTTTCAGATGTGCTGCTGACAGAAAGGCTGAACAGATAATGAATAATATATCCTCTGCCTATGTATATGCTTTATGTGGTTAATATGCCTCTCTGAGTTAATTTTGCTTTTGCTTGACATTTTGAATTGCAGGGAGCTGTTTAAAAGGCCTTCACATTTTCAGAGCACCTGCACCAGGCTTTCTGATACAATTAAAAATGCAGGTGTTGCACTGCGCTGTGCATAGTAGCTGCTTTTCTCCTGCATTTGAACTGGCTGCTAGCAGATACGGGTGAGCTGTGAAGTGGTTTGCCTGGTGACACGCACAAGTCAGCAGCACAGCCAGGGAGAGCACCATGATCTCCAGACACATCCCTTAACCAAGCTCTCCCTTCCTTGACACGGGCTGGAGGACTCCTGGTTTCATGACATCTGCTCTGCTGAAGTGCCCACCAGAAAAGGCACTATGCATTTCTAAAGAAGTAGTAACAAGTGCTGGCTTATCACATCTCCCCCGGACCTTGCAAACACTGCCCTCTGAATGCTGACAACACCTTGGTCAATAGATGTCCCTACCTTAAAGCAGTAATCAGAGCAAGCGAGGCTGCAGAGGTGCAGGGGACTCTTGGGGGACTTCACTGAGGCTCCTGAAAAGGTCCTGCTTTCACACCCCCCATGAGTTTGGGATGTGGAGGGCAAGGGCATGGGAAGGATGTGGCAGCCCACAGGGATGAAGCCCCCTCTCCCTCCTTGCACCGAGCTGTTACCAATTGTGTATCAGGGCAGTTCACGGGGGACCAGTCTGTGTTTGTTCAGCGAGATGAGCAGCGTCCATCGCAAGCCTTCCTGTCTTGCTATTTCATCTGAACGCTGCCTTCTACGGGGCACTGCTGCCCCAGCATTACGCCTGGTTTGTTTTCAGAAGGGAGCAGACCAGGGTACGATCACTCAAACCTTTGCAGTTTTCTAGCAATCACATTTTTCAACTACTGATTGGAAGTCAGTACTCAAGCCCTTTTTCCCTAAGCAAAGCACAGATTCTTCAGAGGGTAAAAAAAGAGCTTGCTGGATTTCAAGCTCCATCTCTTCCAATTTGCAAGCCAGGATTGCTTTGGGTCAGTAAACGTAAAGCAAAAGTTCCTATAACACAAAGGCACATTCCTCAGATCAAACGGGCTCGCGATTACACATCTCAAACTGCTTGAACTGTGTAATACTGAAAGGCCCTGTGATGGGAAATGAGTGACATGACAGTAAGCGGGAGAGGAGGAAGCCCTTCATGCACAGCTCCATCCCACAGGTAGGTGGGCAGCACGGTATGAACCATCAAAGGGTACGTGCATTTCCTGGCATCCTGTGTTATTGTAAGACCTTTTGCTGAGCAGGCTCTGGTGAGTCAGCATGTATTCATGCACTTAAAGCGAGGGAGTGCTGGATGCATTGATTTTCTGAAGTTAAAACTGCATGGGCTAAGCCTTTGGAGATCACATCTGTAAGATAGCGCAGTGCTGTTACTGGCCAAACTGCTCAGGGACGTTAACAGTGGAGGACAAAACTCTAGAGATGACTTGGTCTAAATGACCCAGTGTGATACCACGTCCTGTGCAGAGGGACAATTAATTTCTATTTAAAGCTTATTCTGAGTCTTAAAAGGGATTTAAGAGAGGCAGCTTCTTCTCTAACGATCCCTGACACCAGGCCAAGTCAGCAGGACTTCCACCGAGCTAATCATTAGGGCTCATCAAAATCTGGTATCAAATCATTTCTCTTTTGGCAAAAAAAAAAGAAAAGGCTTTTGCTTCACCTTTCTTTCAGTTGAAATTTTTTACTAAATGTAAAACTAGAGGATTTTGCTGAAAATTGATTATTTTCTTCTGGCTCGAAAGTTTTTTCAGAAAATGGAAATAAAAACTTCTATGGCACAAAAGCACAGTTTCTCAATGAGAAATTTTAGAGATTGTTTTCTCCAAAATATCCATATTCAGCAATATTTTTATCACATCTTTCATCCATTTCTGACATTACTCATGTGCATTCACCTTGTATTCCTTTCCACAGGGACTGTCCAATAAGGCCAAGAAAAGCATTTGTCTGTGGCAGCAGGAAATTATAAGGGCTATCTGGTTTCACTTTCATTGAAAGTCTTATTTTTTGTGCACTTCATGCAGCTTCTTCAGTTGGACTTCCTTTAGAATTTGCTTTTTATTTCATTTAACAATGTGTAGGAGCACAGCGCTTGACAGAAGTGCTAGGTTAACCGTCCAGCAGCCTTGAGTTTCACAGCTCTCAGGACATGTAAGACACAGCCTGTCCCTCTGACTTGCCCAAGTACCTCCATAGTGCCTGCAGATCTCCAAAAAAATTCATTTCCCAGTGCAACCCATCCTTGGCGTTGTACAGAGATGTTAGTAACACATCTGACTGTCATCTCAAAATGTTTATAGCTGGACGCTTAAGACTGGACCAAAACACCAAAATGCTCCAAGCAAATGACAGAGAAAAGACCAAAGTGTGATAGTTTTAAGTCTCCACTAATCCTTATTAGCTGAAGATGTAAAAGGAAGATCTCTTACCACCTTTGTTCTCCCATCTCTCACATTTTCCTACTAAGGTTTGCAGCTTTCTTAGCTTGGGTGGTGGAACAACGGCGACAAAACTCGTAACGTGCTGCTAACTTAAGCGTGATTATCACACTTTGTTTGTGAAGCAGGCAGCGCGGCAGCGTTAGCGATTCATGTGGAGTAATACTTCTGATGTTAAAAAAGCAGCATTGGATTTTATGCTTTTAATATAGAAGCAGCAGACAAATCCACTTTAAAAGGTCCCTTTTGGACTTCCTAGACGTCTCACAATATGTGCTGACTGTATCTATGGCTGCACTGTAAACAAAATCCTTCATGTATCTGGGGAGGGGAAGGGGTAAAGGAATTACATGAAAAATACAGAAAATATTAAAACAATGAAAGTGGCCAAAAAAAAAAATTCATTCCAAAGGAGGAAAACATGCTGAATGCTACTTCTTATTTATGCTGTAAAAGCACCTTTGTATCCCAGGGCTGGACCCGGCAAGTCACCCCCGGGACTTATGGCCTGATCCTGAATGACAACATCTCTCATTTTCGAAATAGTGGTTCGCAGTGTTTGCTGCCAGCCTTCTGCAGTGCCACCTCCTGCGGTGTCCGGAGCTGAGCTGCGCTGGGGAGCACCTCTCCAGGCAGGGACTGGGGTTCACCAGCGCAGAGCCTCCCTGTTGCAGGCATCTCCCCAGCGTGCAGGAGGACCAGGCACCCCTCTTCTTGTTTTCTTACCCCTTGGGCCAGACACTACGGTCATGGTGACTCACACCGTGGCCAGCTGCAGAGTCACCGAGGCGCCCCGGGGCTGACACAAGGATGAGGAGGGGCCACTGCCCTGAGCTGCCACCTCTGGGGCCATCACAGGTCCTAATGCCATGATCACACACACACGCTCACGGCCCATTTCTGACCACAGACGCACTTTTTAGGAACAGGCGAAAGGGCTCCCATTACTGCTTTTTCTACATATCTCCTGAAATCTGGTGGTTCCGGCTGTTCCCACTCTTCCCCACACCCAGGGCATCAGGTTCACTCTGACATCTCTCCTGAAGATCTCAATAGCACGGTCCTCTTCTGAGCACCTCTCCCCAGCCCCTCTGCTACGCACTTTCTCTGCACAGCAAAAGCATATTTATTTTTAATCTTTTGTATTCATTTGCAACTTCTAGCTGACATGGCTGAGAATGCAAGCGTGACAGTTGTCTTCAGAGAGATTTTTAGCACTCCAAGTTCAGAAAGTCCAATCTGCTGGATGATGCTGATCTGGGAAACAACATTAATTTTTCATGCTGGACTGAGTGACAGAGCGGAGGCCCTGGGCACACCGCACGATGGGGAGCAGCGCCGAGAGCTGGTGTGTCCTCACAGCACTGCACAGCACTGTGGCTGGGTCAAGGCGGTCCTACCATGGCTACAAAGAGCTGTGCATGCTGTTTCCCACTCCAGCCTGGTTTGCACAGGCTCACCTCCAGGTCCCTCCTGCCGCCTGCTCTGTGTCCACAGGAAGGGGACCAACCGCTCTCTCTGAGCAGCGAGGAGGAGGAGGTGGAGATGCCTTCAGCCCCACGCTGTCGGTGAGCACAGCAGCTGGAGCCAGCACACCTCCACTCTGCCTCACTCCTCTCCCATTTAGCTAATCAGCTCCTGAGACCACTCCGATCACAAGGAGCAAGGTTTGCTGCCATTAGAGTTTTGCTCTACACATCCCAAACCTTCCCACCACCCATCCCTGTCTTTCTGATCATAACCTCTTTGGGAAGAGACTCGGTGTCTATACAGGGCCTCTTGCACTGGCATCCTAGCTCTGGCTGATGCTTAGGCATAAGCACCACTGTCAATAATAATGCTGACTGAGAGGTAGCACAAGTTTTTCTCCCTGTTTACTGCAGTAAGTGCCACTAAAACTGAATTTATAGTAACAAATAAGGACGTTCCTTGGCTGACAAGTATCCACTTAATTCTCATTAGTTGGGAACAAGGCTGGAATAGTAATCAGTATGTTAGAAATCCCACAATTTACCTTCGCTTATGGAAAAATTACGTATCTTGCCAACTGAACATACCAACCTAAAAATGCATCCATATTATTCATAGTGTACTGCCTAGCAATATAACGTCAGGGCTTTGGTCCAAGTTGCTGAAGCACAATAAGCACATTTTTTATGCAGATTTTACATCTGATGGATTATAAAATATCATGTCTAGCCACAGTCTTTTAGAAGAATAGGAACACAGAGAAACAATAGCATTTTAACTAGGTCAAGATTGCTAATCAGAATGTAGCAGTCATTACTGTGTGCAAAACAAATAGGCATAAAAGATCTGTATTTCTTATCCTGCAAGCTGTGTATTTGTCTTCTGGATAAGTCTTTTCTGTTCTTTTTTTTCTTTTTTCTTTTTTTTTTTTTTTAAGATCCTTTTCAACCATGAATAAATTAACAATCACTTTATGTGAAATCTACAGAAATTTATGTCAACGTTTATTACCATGAAATGTGGAACAAAGCATAATGCAACCTGAGCTCTGGGAAATGCAACTGCTTAACTGATCCTATCCTGATGAGAATGAAATATCAAATGCATTATAAATGTTGACAGGATGATCAGGCACGTAAAAGAGGTCATCCAACACCACCCTCCGCATTGTTTACTAGTTTCATACGTCAGCTTAAAGTATTAAAAACACATACTGTCTTGCACAGGAAGCTCCTAATCCTTAAAAATGTGGCTGCTGTTATTTGATTTGCCTTTTAGAGATCAATAGCATAGCAGATTTCACCTAAGGAAAGACTGCTAAGAGCAGTCTGATCCTGTTTTTCTGCCCAGCATTGCTTCCAAACTGGCTGTGTGAAGGCTTTTTAGCTTCATTAGAGCACATATCCATGCCCACACATGGGTTTTATTACCTGTCTAAGCACCTATCTCCTCTGTAACACCCTGTATCAAAAGTTCAATCAATGGAGGAAGACAGCAGCCATCCATCCAGCCTTCGAAAATAAGGAAATGTTTAAACTGTTTCTCTCTTCCTGCAAATCAATGCTTCACACAGGACACTCACACCAACTGTTTGGCCTTGAGGTCTTCTGCAGGGTAAGTTACAGTTCACAGGAGATACAGTCATCACTTGTCAATTGGAAAAAAAGACCCCTTCAGCATATTACCCAGTCATGCTTCCAGCATCAGACTCTATCAGCCAGGACAAGGAGGACCCGCTTCAGTGAGAACTGCTTTCCATCACTGCATTAACTAAGACTCTTAATGAGCAACTGGCAAAATGGCTTCTTGTCAGGAAGAAGGAGTCCTGATCCTCTGCCAGAACCTTCAGTGGAGAAGTGATAGCCCCCCTAATGCACGTTCACCCCCTTAAGAAGGACATAAAGTAAAAGCAGTACTTTAACAGCCATTTTCAAAACCTTCCACTTAAACATGCAGTGTCAGGACAGACCAAATGCACCCCACTAAAAGTTTGACCTATATGAGCAGAACAGGCAAAAACTTAGAGGGTTTTGGAGACAAGTAACAACAATGATTTAAGAGCTTTGAAGATACTCCTATGAAGAGAACAGGCAATAGAAGGGACAAATAAAAGAGAAAATTATGAAAGTTTATACAATAAGACTCTAACAGATTAACTGCAGATCAAGAG
This sequence comes from Balaeniceps rex, assembly GCA_013401315.1. NCBI lineage: Eukaryota > Metazoa > Chordata > Aves > Pelecaniformes > Balaenicipitidae > Balaeniceps > Balaeniceps rex. Next base: position 65,651 of record VYZW01007198.1, read on the forward strand.
GGTATTTAGCAGACTTCAACAGCAGTAAATTCAATCCCAACGAAATGATACACTTTTTCTTCCAATGTGGATAGAGTCTGAGGAACTACATGACAGATCCAGCGCTCAGCAAGATCTAAAGAGGAACAGAGCATTTGTTTGGAAATGGGAAGATGTTGACTTATGAAAGGTGATGATAAAATATTTAGAAGGGGATGTGAAATATTAAACATCAAGGTTCAAACCAGTCTACGGTTCATGGGGGCTGGCTACAGTTGTCAGTGGGCAGTGGACAAAGAGGTAAGGGGGAGGAGTGGTGGCTTTTGCAGGCCTATCAAGGTGATGTGTATCTTCCCCTCATATATTTGTCATTGCTATCAATGAAACACTGCAAGGGTTTAGAAAGGACACATGTCTGGCCATGTTTCACAACTCCTGTATTTCCAGCACTTTAGAAGTCTGGAAGAAAACTGTAAAAACAGGAGTAATTCGACCAGTATCTAAGTGTTTACTATGAATTGTACTCCTGAGTTTCAGTTTTAGCCTGAAAACACAGACGGAATGACAGAACAAGAATGAATAGTAAAAATCCATCTGAGACAATGGAAGATCATTAGCAGGTTACAGGAATCCCGAATGCCTTATTGTCTTAGACTAGCACATGTTGCCATTCAGGTGATTTTTCATTATTTGGTCTTTCTTTGAGTACCATCTTGATAATATTTTATGAGAAGGTTGAAAGAATCCAAATCCAAGAAAATGGCCAGAGAGGGTGAATGGAAAGGTTTGGAAACAAGCAACCACCCAGGAAGGAATGCTCCAGGAGCTGGAAAAGGTCAGTGTGGATAGAGGGGACCAGGAGCAGTCCGGGGTAAGAAAGAGGCACCTACAAGCTAAAAAAAACCCCAATCATTCAGGTACTGAAAAGCTTACAAGATCGTGCTTAAAAGGAATGTGAGAAATGACAAGTGGAGTGGAGAGGATGAGTGAAAGATGTTTGCACAAGTAGACAAGTCAAATGCATGGGGACGTCGCTGAAGAAAGTGAAAATAAGTTTTCTGGCTTTCTTTTTCTCTCTGATTAGCAAAGAGAATATGTGATACTACAGAGCATCTAGCAAAAGCTTGGCTTTTGCAAAAAGATTTGCTTTGGCAAAAGGAGATGACATTGCAGTAGGGATCACGTGTCTCAAGAGCTGTTGATTCTGCACCAGATGCCATCATCACATGGTTTAAAATTAACACTGAACAGTGTTACACTGGTCACTGAATAGGTAGGAAGAGTGTGTGAAGACCAAACCTGGTGCAGGGAAGGGATAGAAGAGGGAAAGAAAACGTGAGAACTGTGTCTTGGCCTGTCTGTGGGAGACAGGCTCAACAGCAGTGCCCTCAGCAACCCTCAGATGGACTGAGGAGAGACTCAACGAGACCGCGCCAAGGCGGGACTTGCAAACCTCCCCAGTGATGAGGTGACGCAGTTTGCACACTGCAGCCTTTCAGCTCCTTTGTCCTGCCCCTCTGAGGCAAAGCCCTGCTGCTGAGCTCACACTGTGGTTTGTGGCCTGGAGCAGCAACTCCAGTGACTAAGGCCATCACTGCCATCCCCTGCTGCGGACGCTCACGTCTCTGCAGCCATCCAGTCTCCTAGGAACCTTTGTACTGAATGCCTTTATCCCGACTACAGCTTTCTTCAAGGGGATCATTGGTCCTAGACTCATCACTGAGTCCCATGAGACACAGTGGGATGCTAAGCAGCTGATAAAGATGCTGCTGGTAGTTCTGGACAGGGGCCCAATCCCCACCAGCCATGCATTACATCTCCTATGGTGGTAAACCACAAAGGGTCACCACAACACTTTCAGATGTTTTTGGCCACTATCATAGTTGTCAGTGAATGGAATAGTAGATTCATTACAACTGATGCTTCCTATATGCCATATTTTCTTTGTGCGCCAATCACTTGTTGAGTGAATTCATGCAAATAGAAACAGCACTGAAAAATGAGCAGTTCTAGGCCTCTCAAAGATAACACCCATTCTCAAAGTCATATTTTCCTCCACAGCTGCCTTGAGGCTGTTTCTAGAGCCAGTTGTGATCACTGGCTTTGAAAATTCAAAATGAGAAAAATTCCCTGTTTGCCAGTGACTGAGTGGAATAGCATCTCCTTCCTGACACAACACACTTTGACAAGGGGACACGCTCCTGCAAGACTGGACACAGGTACTACAACCATCACAAGAAACAGCATTCCTTTGGCTACACAGTGAAAATGGCTCAGCCAAGGACTCTAAGGATCCCTCAACTACAACCATGCTTTGTTGCATCAGTGCTGCAACACTTTTGTAGCCTACACATCAATGATGCACTGTGTGTCGCCAGAAGCAGAACTGTTCAGCTGCTCTGCTGACTTGGATAAGGGATTCCAGGCACCTAGAGTAAGTGCCCACCAAGAGCCATGCAGTGGAAACCCTCTGCAGTCATATAGCTCCATAGCTGCGTCTCTTAAATTCCATCTCTGAAGACCACTCACACAGTAGAAAGAGAGTTCATTTGCTACTTGTCCATTTACCATGTTATTCACAGAACGAAAATAAAAGTGTTGTGGCAAGGGTCTTAGTGGAGAGTTCCTTAGAAGACCTTTAGCATCATAAAATGACGTAGCTGTGAAGGGACTTCTGGACATCATGTGGTCCAGGCCCTGCTGAAAGCAGAGTTACCTTCAAAATTACAACAGATTGCTCAGGACATTGTCCAGGTGAGTGCTGAACACATCCAAGAATGAAGACTCCACAACCTCTCCAAGCCCCATTCCAGCTCCCCTTTTTTTCTGTAAGTCTAGTTAGCAACTCCTGTTCCTTGCCTCTCATCCTTTTGTTCTTCACTTCTAAGACAGATCTGGTACGTAACTGGAAAACTTTGAATGTAGAGTGAATGGAGGAAATGTATAAATTTGACTTGTCTCCAAGTCAACGATATATATGATGAGGGAGGAGAAGGAGATGAAAGCCATAAATGACAATGAACTTGAGAAATGTCAATCTCTGTTTCTATGCAGATTCCTTCAGGGAAAGCATCAGATCGGTAGCTTTTAAATGACAAAAACAATCAAAGGGTTGATGAAGCAGAATGATTCTGCATCAGATGAATCCAAGTTGCTAAATGATACTTTTCCTTAAGAATTATAGAATCATAGAATGCTTTAGGTTGGAAGGGACCTTTAGAGGTCATCTAGTCCAACCCCCCTGCAGTGAGCAGGGACATCATCAACTAGATCAGGTTGCTCAGAGCCCCGTCCAACCTGACCTTGAATGTTTCTAAGGATGGGGCCTCCACTACCTCTCTGGGCAACCTGTTCCAGTGCTTCACCACCCTCATTGTAAAAAATTTCTTCCTTCTATCTAGCCTAAATCTACCCTCCTTTAGTTTAAAACCATTACCCCTTGTCCTGTCACAACAGGCCTTGCTAAAAAGACTGTCCCCATCTTTCCTATAGGCCCCCTTGAAGTACTGAAAGGCCGCAATAAGGTCTCCCCGCAGCCTTCTCTTCTCCAGGCTGAACAGCCCCAACTCTCTCAGCCTGTCCTCGTAGCAGAGGTGCTCCCGCCCTCGGATCATTTTTGTGGCCCTCTTCTGGACCCGCTCCAACAGCTCCATGTCCTTCTTGTGTTGAGGGCTCCAGAGCACTAAAGTTAAGCCCGATCTAAAGTCCACTGAGATATCCAAGTCTTCAAATGGACTTCACTGGACTTTGTTTCTCTCTCCTTGATTACAAGGACTTTATCTCTCTACATTTTTCTGAAAAATACTCTTCATGCATTTAGACACTGTCAAAGACATTAATAACGAGCCCTGTTTTCCAGCTAAATTCCAAAAGACACCGATGCATATTCAGCGCCTCTGAAAAGCAGACATCTATTTAGGTGTTGAAATATGGATCCCAATATACTTCAGAAAATACTAGACTGGATAAAAAATAATTTCCCATTTTGATAACTAATGTGAAACCTTTCACCTTTACAGCACCAGTTAATGGTGACTAGAAATCATTACAGCCGAAGGGCTGCACAGCAAACTGCTATATATGAAAATCTGGAGGTAGCAGACCAGTTCCTAGTGGACAAATCACCACATCATTCTTGGTGCTAATTAGTTCCTTTCACCCTTCATATGCTCCCCTTTCTTTCATAAGCATTAGCTAGGAAGCTCTGGGTCAAATGTGCTCAGAGGGCACTCACCAACTTTCCACTCTCAGAAAGACTGAACAAAAACTCAGGGTTATCAAAACACTTCAGTGAAACTTTGCTTGCATATTACTTAGACTAGACTTGCTTTGGTAGATACATATTTATTCTCATTTATGGTGTGGGAATACACATTTTATAGCCTATTAAAATATCTGCAAAAATTCAGAGAGATCTCTGTCTAGAAAAAAAGTCTTACTTTGTTTGCACACAGGCTTCTGTCTATGGTGGTCTGTACTTAGGAGAAGCCTTTGGAAAGGCAGGCCATGACATCTTGCTTGGGACATGGACCAAATCTGAGCAGTCTCCAGGGCAGTTGTTGCTCTGGTGGGCACAGATGAGTTAAGTCTTCAGGTCACCAGCCAGGCTCCTTTCACATGCACTTTAAAAAACAGAGGTGGGAAAGCATTTTGCCATGTTCCCCAAGTGGAATTCAAATTCCAGGGACCCCATATACGCTGATATTTGCCTGCATACATGTCCTTGTCTGTGAATCTGTACTGAAGCCTGATGCAACAGCGAGCCAAATTTTCTGTTGCTGTAAACAGACGCAGATACACTGACCTGTATCAGTGTTTTATTAAGAACCAGCCCTGGAGCCTGAAATCTGGATTATGAACCAGCATTTACTGGAAGTGCGGATTGCAGCAGGAACTTTTGTCGGATGTCTATTGCAACAGACTCCTCGCTTCTTTTTAAAGTGCCTCTAGTGTTGCAGGCTTTTACTAAGGGAACACAATGGAGCTGGCAGGAAAGCAACAGCTCTTCACCATCTCAGAAGAGCAAAAAAACCCCAGCAGTCCTTAAGCATACAGCACTGCTAGGTAGCTGGGACAATGAATTAACAAGGGCTGACTTTTCCCCCCTCTCTGTTTTCAACGATAGTTAGCAACAAAATCTGTCAGGCTGAAAAGCCCCTGCTCGGAGGAGAGAGACAAAGAGGCAGGGCTAAAATTCATCGTGTCAGTTTAAAAAGGCAGAGTTTTGCATTTACACAATATGCCCATTCTTGTTCTCCTTGACTCATGGAAAAATATTGAACATGGACAAGAATGTAGGAATGTGTCTGGTGTCTGATCTCCACAAAAATCTAAATGCCGTTTGCATTCACGTAAGAAATAAAGAGCAGCTGTCCAGGCTCCCTTGATGTGTTAAGAAAACAACAGTAGTGATAGCAATATCGTTATAATAACAGCAGTAATATAATTTTTAAAACTGGCTGTGTAACTAGTACAAATAAAGCACGAACCCAGGCGCTCCTAGCCCTTAATCCCAAACACAGCTCAGCAGAGCTTTCTAGACCATTTGCCTGTCACAACCATCGCAAAGGCTTCTCTCCACTGACTTCATCTGAACCAGCGTTTGTTTTCCCGGCTAGCAGAGGTTAAAGCTTTTTATTGCTTTTTTGACTTTAGATGCCATAATAGTTGCAGTGCCTATATTACCATCTATGGCAGACAGTCTGCGTGTCTGCCAACTGTCAGGCAGCCTATTCATCTCCAGTTGCCTTTTGCCTACTTTCTGCAGCAGAAGAATTTCCCTCCACTTGATTTCATGTGCTGGAGTCCTGTTCCTGACGACATTTCTGCTGCTTGTTTTTAAACACAGCCTGGCTTCAAGCCTGAGGGGCATGGGAGCCCACAGCCCCGAAGAACCTGTGGCTCCTATGTTGCCTGCAGCTTGCCAGCCGGCCAGCTATGGCTCTGGGGCTGGGCAACATCACATGACTGGCTGTATGTGACCAGGGGTTGCTGGATAAACCCAATCGTTGACCAGAGGATGAGGCAAGCAATGGGGTCACCATGGCCTGCACTGATGGGCTACTCTAGGATCCCCCAAAACACCCTCTTCCTGCTTGTCCCATGGCAGAGCTGTGGAACCTGGCTACTCATCCTTTGCCTAAACCCCGCTCTTCTTTCTCCAGTTCTTCTCATTGGTCCAAGGCATGCGGTCTGTGTGGTGAGGATATTGGTACAAGTCGTGTTTGGCCACTCCTGACCCAGGTGTTCCTGGAAATCCCCTCAAGTACCTGCAGTACCCCTCTAGTGCCTCTTTAGGCACTAGCATCTCTCTAAAACATCCAGTACTGTGGTATTTCACCATTTTACCAAAGCCTGTTCAGCAAGTAGGACTGTGCAGGAAGATAGGATGGGCAGGTCCCCAGGCCATAAGTCCAGACCCTACAATCACAGCCCTATGCTATACCATCCTTTGCCTAAACAAATCATGATCCTGTCTAAGAAAGCCCCTGAAATCCAGAGAGGCAATGCTGATATCTGCTGATTGCCTCTTTTTGCTCCCCAGTACGTTAGCGATCTGAAAACCTGCAGACCTGCATATTTCCTGATCCACGGCATGAGCGAGTGACTCACAGGAGGTGGAGGGAGGACGAACAGCTCTGCCAGACCTTGTGACAGGGGTAAAATAGATCACTCAGTTGCATGAGGCTCGTCAAATTGGTGTGTTTATTTTAATTTTTCCTAGGTGTGACCCAGCTCGTGGCCTCCTTACCCAGGCTGTGAGAAGCCTCTTGACATTTCACTTAAAATCCTAACCCAAAAGGATCAGTCTCACAGTTCACAATTACCAAGCCCCAAGTCATGGGTTGCTCGTCCTGCCATTACTGCTTTATGAAATTGCCTACAGAAGAGAAACGACACCTTAAAAAAACCTCCCTCACATACCCCAGCCAGGAAGCCCACAGCCAGAGGCATTTGCCTACCTCCCTGCTCCCCGAGGAGCCCAGGTCTAGAGCTCCTGAAGTCAACAGAAAGACTGTTGTAGACATCAGTGTGTCTTGGATCAGGCCCCAGCTACCCAAGAGAAGAGATGGGCTTTGCAGCCCATCCAGATGGTTAACAGCTTTAACATACAACCGCTGCCTTATTAAATCTACAGTAAATTAAATGAACACTTAATACACTCAACTGAAAGTGCTATTGACTGTGGTAATTAAATCGAAATACCCAATTAACCACACCAGAATAGGAAATTAATATATCATGGGGCACCACTCTGTCGTGTCTGAGCCAATCAGATGTTGTCTATACCTTAATTTGGGCTGAAATAATTTTTAAAGGGAGTTTATGATTATTTAGAGATGTGTTTATTTAGCACATGCACATACACGTCTATATATGTGTGTGTGTATATATATACAGACACATATTATAGTATTATATTTAAGTCTTCTGTCTGGGCTCTTAGTCTTACGTTGGCAGAGCCATACTTTTAATTCCAGGTCAGCCACCATCTTCCAAGATAAACTCGCACATTATTAAAACATCTAAATCAGAAGGATTACAAATGTCCTGCAGCGGACTTTTTTTTTCTTTATTAAGAACATTTACATGAAGGTGTCTGCACTTTCAAAGCCAATTCAGANAAAAAAAAAAAAAAAAAGAGCCTTTTTTCTCTCTGTTTAGCCTGTGCTGTCAGGTCTCTGCCTGCTGCTCTAACCACAGGCACCCCAAAGCAAAAGTTTACCTTTAATTAAGACATATAAGCATTAGGCTTCTTGGGCTCTGAACCTCTCTCCCTTTCCCCCTCCTTCTTTTTTCAGTCAAGAGTGGAAACTTTATCTCACCTACAAAGGTACACTTTGCCCAAATGTTGATAGATTGCAGTGATAAACCCTCACGTCTTCAGTCCAGGCGAGTCTCCTGGTGGAAGGTGCTCAGCCATCCCCAGTGACAGAGCCCCCCCAGAAACGCAGTGGTTTCGGGGCTGCCTCAGCTTGGAGAGGACCCGGGCACGGCCACTGCACCCTGCTCTCCCAGAGATGTGCACGAGGCCCTGGCTCTGGTTTGGCCTTTGTTTGGAGGGGAATTTGCTCTCCACAAATCACGAAACTGCAGCCTTGTAATAGCAGCACTCAGAATGACAAAAGGCCAAATCGGGTTACAGTCACTCAACCCTACTGAGTTATTTGGGTTGTGGCAAGAGGAGTTATTTTTAATGACTTCACGTCCCGGCCTCATAGACAATAACCAGATAGTGTCTATGAGTCTGCAACCCTTAATCTTCAGCTCAGGATCCAGCAGATTCTGAGAAAACAGAGATGTGACAGGGTGGAAGATGTCTTCCAAATTTGGGGTTTTGAGTAGGGAACACATTTCCTTCCATTTCCTCAGCCATCCCACTCATCCTGGCATTGGCCCTGGCATTGGCCCTGGCTTTCGCTGGGATGGTGACCAGGTCCCATTCCTGCCTGGTGCCCCTAATGGCTTCAGTGTCTTGATGCCCAACAGACAAAGCTGAGGCAGGCGGCTCTTCTTGATGAAGCTGGACCTTGCGTCCCTGTGGGACCATTTTCAGAGGGTCTGAACTGCTGTCCATCCAGGCTGCAGAGCTGGGGAAGGCAGAGGTGACCCTACCATGGTTCTGCAGTGTTTCAGAGGGGCCATACAGGTACCATTTCTGTAGGTCTTCTCTTTGCTTTGGTCATACCTCCATTTTGGCCACTTCCATATGTTTTCTGGACCAAACTGATCTTTTATTGTTCCTCTCCTCATAAGTGGAATTGCAGCCCCTGTGGCCCTCTGCCACTGTTTATGCTGGCAGAGACCAGTGGATATTGGCAGGCAAACTTGGATGGGATTCACACAGTGAGAGGGCAGGGAGGGAAGAAAGGGCATACTGTGGCCCTCAGTGCCTTTGCTTGCCTTGCAGAGAGCATGCCCATGGATAGAGGGAAAGGAGGTCACAGGTGGGGTGAGAGCTCTCCTTGCTGGTCAGGAGACTGGGCTGAGGCAGGTTTTGAAATGCTTAGATCTGAAAGATACCTTAGATCTTGGTAGGTATCTGTAAGACCTGTTCTCTCTCGGTGGAAGGTGCTCAGCTGGTCCCAGAAGCTTTCTTCTATTCATCTGACAACACTTCTGAATATATTGTGATGCCCACTGTGCCTTGTGAAGGACAGTTCATACAGCCATGTACAAAACATGTGCTGGAAGAGATGCCTCAGGCTTCAAAACACGTGGACAAGCTTGAGCAGCAGGGCGAGCCACACTGCTTCGTCCATTCCTCCTTCACCCTACTGCAGAGAGAGGCAGGAGAAATGAGGCTGCCATTGACCAAGGTGGTCCACCTTTATGCCTGTGAGATGCCCAATTAAACCAACTCTGACTGAAGTCAACAGAAAACTCATATTAAGCCCCGAGGCCAGTCCTTGCTGCATCAGAGCCTAAAAGAAGAACCTGGCCCAGACTGCCTGGCTACTATTCAAAACAGCTCTTAGTTATAAAGAACAAATTGTAAGTTCTCATGTAATGTCCCTGGCAGAATCCAAACTTGTAAAAGAAAAGCCTGTAAACATCATTCCCACTCAGGAACAGTGCAGTGTTATTTTCTGACCCCGATGCACTTTGACATATCGCAGAACTACGCAGGTTGAATCTCACCCTGCCGGTCCTGAATGACAAATTTCAAAAGGTTTCTCCCCCTTTCTTTCCCTCACTGCCTAATGCAAAGAAACGTCTCATTTTGCTCATGTAGATCTAAAATGATGACATACAGCTTAGAAATGACTTCAAGTACAACGGGCAGATTATGAGCAAAAGCAGTTTGTGAGCTCCAGTTCTGCATTTACCTGCTGGGAAACTAACAGTGAGGAGCGGGTCCCTGAGCCCCGTACCCTTCCACCAAGCCCTGGGGATGTGCCTGAGGGATTTGTTTACATGCCGGAGGAACAAAGTTATGTCATGGAAAATCTGCAAACGGCTTTGCTGAATTTTACTTTTGCATTTTCCAGCTCCTAGTTGAAAGGAAGCACAGCTTCTCCGAAACCTGAATTCTCCTCTGCTGGCGGATTATTTATTAAACAGCGATGGTAGGCTGAAGCTGTTTTCACTTAAGAACAGTTCGTTCAAAGCCTAACGGAGAAGCAGAGTTGCCATAGTTACCTGAGCAAGCCCTCAGCACAGCACAGTTCCTTCCTACAACCCAAGAGTTTAGGTCAACTTGCAAGTTTGTCAGACAAAGCTTAATGATTTGCTATTTCATGCAAGTGAATTGCATTTATCAAGCGAGAAGGTGGCGTGCAAATGACAGACAGGATTGCCCTCCACCCATGGTTTTTTGCTGGTCCAAGAAGCCCGTGGGGTTCACACCGGTTGGAAATTCTGCAGGGTATCTGTACAGCTGGGTAGGAGTTTGGAGTAAAAACACATTTAGATCTTGGCACTGGTTTCGGCCGTCCAATCCAGCCCATCATTAACAGCTTCTGTACAGCACTGTTCTTCCTCTAGGGGCTGTAAAAATGAACAAAACCTTTGTTCAACCTAAACTTCCTTTCCTTGTCTACCATTCCTGCAGACTTTCCATTCTAGTGGTCCTATTGTTTCACTTGGAAATGTCAGAGAGCTGCACAGCATGCCCATTTTATAAGGAATATGTTCCATTTTAGGAGGCCAAAATTGTACACTGTGTTGTTCCACAATTTACTTGAAACTTGCTTGGGCTCACTATGGCTTGTCTGAAATGGCCTTCTTTCTTTCTTTCTTTCTTTCTCTCTTTTTTTTGCTCTTTTTAGGCCCCTGCCTCTGTATTTAGATTGGTAGCTACTGCAGGCACTCGCTTTGCACCTGAACAAATAGGATTGCTGAGAACAAGATTAGCTCCTTTGTGCCGGCCGATTTGGACACTGGGCATCTCAATGAATGGGCATTTTGCTTTTGAACATCCTTTACTGGAAGCAGCAAAAAAAGAGTAAATACCGTGATTGTATCATCTGTTAAGTGGGTCATTCCTACAAAGGGGACTGGAAAATCTGCCTTCCTACTCACAGTTTCCTTCAGTTCTCCTTGCTGTAGCACTGGAGAGAGCAAAAGGAAGAAGAATGAGTGTAGAGACTTAATTCTCCTGAGAACCTGGTGAAGTTGGGCAATCCACAAACTGGCAGCCTGCATCACCACAGTGCCTAGGTTTCCAAATTACTCTGTCCTTTTCTCCTCTCGGCTTTTGGTCACGGCTTCAGGTGCAAGTACGTACCCGCCAATCAGCTCAACCACAATTTAATTAGGAAGTAGGTGATGCGAGCACAGCAAAGAGCAGTCACATACACTGGCCGCTTCTGTCATTAATAGCTTAAGTTTTGTAAGACCGCATTGGTGGGTCTTGCTAAGGGGCTGCGATGTGGGATGGATAATGCTGCCGACCTGGGACCAGAGACTCCGAGGGATTTAGGCCCCTAAATCCTACTCAAAATCAATGGGGATTAAGCGTCAAAGCTGAGGAGCTGTCTAAACTCCTCTGGAAGATCTGAGGCTGAGTTATAAGGTGCCCACTCAAGCAGTCCTGCTCGCCTCCACTCCCCTTTCTGACCAATATGGTTGACATGCATTTCAGAAGACATGAGTTCATGTAGGCATGGTACAATTCAAATAAAAGATAGCAAAGAAGAACAGGGGACAGAGAATGAAAGAGTAAATGATGAAGCAGGGAGATAAGGATGAGAAGGCAACATGACAGAGGTAGAAAAGCAGATAGAGATAAAAGAGAAAATGATGGGAAGATGGGACAAGGAAGGAAAGGGACAATCTAAAGGACATGGAAAAAGAAGGGAATGACCCATCTGAGAGAATGAGGAAGAGGGGAGTGACAGTGTATGATTTAGTCTGAGGAATATTAGAGAACATAATGAAGGAAGAGATCTGCAGCAAGATCCAGGAGAACTAAAGAAAGGAAGAGTGAATGAAGTGAAGGAATAAAGGATGGCAGGCCCCGAGATGTTGTTTCTCTGTAATGTGGAGACAGGTCTTCACCGCCCTCAAGTTTTAAGGGGCAGCTCATTTGTGAAGCAGTTTGTCATTAGAGAACCTTTGCAGGACGCACCCATGTTATGATCTACTTTTAAGTATGATGGTTGTATTAAAATAGCACGTTCCTGGCTGGGTGATTGGCACAGGGGACATTTGATTTCCAGAGACAATAAGCACCATGCCGTTTGAGTTTTGGTTGCTTAGGATCTTTACCCGCATAGCACTTCCCTCCTCGCCCTGCCAACACTGAGCCAACTCCAGTCAGATCTGAGACTGGCAGGAGTCTCAGAGAAGCAAAGCTCTTACACATTGCATGAAAACTAGCAGCTGGGATGAGGAGAACATCCAACCCGGGGCGCAGACAAGGGAGGTGCTGGCTGAACCCAGCCATATTTGTTCAGCAGAGGCTGGCACAGTTACAAATTGACCCAGCTGGCATCTGATGTGTTTTGCCTGGTGAGGATGTTATAGGACACAGGAGAAGGAACTGGGTGCGTTGTGCTTGGTAAGAAAAGGGAATGTAAAGGGACAGTGACTCAAATCTGCAAGAAACCCAGCTTCTTTTTCTGTTTCTTTACTGTCTCAATTTGCAGAGGTAAATTGCCCTGGATGATTTGGGCCATAAAAGCTTATGAGTCATCTTCACTATTTAGCTGTGAAAGATGAGACAGTTCAGTTCAAATCACTCTTCTGAAGACATGTTAAATAATTAACAGTATATGGTCTGCAATGCTATTTACCATCCCACAGGGCTGCTAGTCCTCTGACCTTGTAACAGCCTTATTTCATAAACAACGCTCCGCTGGACTGCACGCTGACAAAGCTTCTTAAAATAAGGAACTGTAATTCAATATCAGCTTAGTCGATATTTGTGGTGGAGCAGGGAGTTTGTGCCGGTTCTTTTGGGCCTCAAGTAAATAGAGTGAGTTAAACAATAGGCAAAACTGCAGAGGAAAGAAAGGGAATGCAGTATACGCCAGTGCCAAAGCTTGAATACGTTCATATGATGTAGTAAACTAAGGTCACTGCCTTTGTTAAGCAAATCTTGGCAAATTGCATCTGCTGTAGAGGTCAGGCAATTATGTTCACAAGGAAACACAAACTTGCACTTATTTAATGTTTCCAGCCTCTGTAGCAGAGTCCTACCTCAGTTTAAATATACAACATCCCCGATGAGTAACAGATACTGCTGAACACGCTGCTTTCTTACCAGCTCTGGTCTAACAGTGGTAGAAACATTTACGGCAAAGTTGTGTTTTCACCGAGAAGAGCGACCTCTTTGAAATGGAAAATGTTGAGAATGACTCAAAATAAAATTGAGTGCTTTATTTTGACTCTTTCCAAGTTTTCTATTTCATGCTAGTTTTTATTTAACTTTGTTTCAGGTTTACTGTTCCTTTTTTGTATTCATAATTGCATTTCAGGTTTCCCAGTACTCTCAGCACAGGTCAGCCTCTCTACGCTCTGGCTGGCCAAGTGTCCTTTATCACAATATTTGTCAAATAGTGAAAAGATAAACTAGCAGATAATCACTAAATGTTATGGGTTGACATTAGCAGAAAACTAAAATGCCAAGTCATTCAGAATTTTGCAAAACTAAACTCTTTCCCAGGAAAAAAAATCTATATTTTTTCTACTTTTATCTTGATTTAGCTGAACTGCTAACTATGGTTTTGTCTGAAAATGGTCTTGGCATCAGAAAACCAGAAGGTGGCAAATATGGCGCCAATTTTTAAAAAGGTTCTAGGGAAAATGCTTATACCAGGCAAAATGTATATATGAAAAAATTCTAAAGAATAGCTTTAGGTGACACCTGGATAAATAGGATATACTGGAGAAGTCCAGCTCAGCTTTTGCAAAGGAAAATTGTACTTCACAGCTCTGGTAAGGTTTTCTGAAGGAGATAACAAGCATGTGAACAAGAGGAATTCAGTTGACATAGCTTAACTGCAAAGCTTGTGCCCAAAGGCGCTCAGCAAGATCACTTGTTAGAGATGCTTAAAGAAACTAAGCTGTTGTAGGGTAAGAGGGAAGCTCTTCACATTGATACATCATTGGTTAAAAGGCAGAACGGAAGGGTAAGAGCAAATCAGCAGTTCTCACAGTGAAGGGAGATTACCAGCAACTAGGTGATAGAAGCGCCGATGAAATTCAGTATAGACAAATATAAAATGCAGCACATGGGAAGCAGTCCTTACTCCACATACAGTGATGGGCCCTAAACTCAGTCTTACTCCTTGGGAATGAGATCCCAAGGTCAGAACAGACAGCACTATAAACACCATCTCAGTGCTCAGGAGTGCAAGTGCTCAGAGAGCAAGCTGAATGCCAGCAAAGGAATAGAGAGCAAAGCAAAGACACATCGTGCTGGCACTGTTTAAATCCACCCCCTGTCTCAAAAAGAACATAGTAGAAAGACAAATATACAGAGAAGGGCAAAAAGGACAGTCAAAGGGAAAAAACAGCTTCCATAGAGGAACGAGTTAGACTGATTTTTCAGCCTCGGAAAGGAAAAATTGAGGGGGGAATATGATACAAATGTGTAAAACATGTTGCATAGACTAGGTGAACGGAGACTGATGAATCTTCCAATGCAAAAGCTGGAGGCCATCATGTAAAGTGAGCACATGGCAAGGTAAAAGCAAACAAGGAGGTCCCTATGTGAGGCACAGCTATGGAGCTATTTTTAGAAAGATACACATTTAAATGGGTTCAGAAAGCAACTGGATGAATTCATTGAAGAAAAATCCATTCAAGCTATTAAATGCAAATACACCATTTATTCATGCTTAGCCAAAGATGGTTGGAGGCTGGGAGAGCATTCTGGGGAAGGTTAATGTATGCTTATCTGGTTATTATGCTCTTCTACTAATGACCACTAAGAGTGACCACACACAGAACCGGACAACCCTTTGGTCTTAGCTGGTCCAAACTTCTCATTTTTTCAATTTGTGATTGCTCTGAGATTTAAATCACAACATTTTTATGTATTTGCTAAGTATAAAATCGCTTTTTTTGCTATCTCTGTTCATTTCAAACTGCTCTCAGTTTGGGGGTGAACATTTAGAAGGAATTGGGAAGGAATACAAGAAATTTTTAGGGTCTCGTCTTCTGGCCTGCAAATGTCATTTGTAATATATATATTCATATAACAGACAGGGAAACTGACCTTTCATGTGGTAGAGATATTTGGGTGCTGGTGTAATATAACAAACACTAATGAATGCTAATGAAGGGATCTGTTTCTGCAGACATGGTTGATTCTGTTCCATACTGTATAAACTTCCAAACTCCTCTTTCATCACTAAGCCCAAATTAACCCATCGCAGAGTTGAAACAAACTTCTAAAAAATGTAAGCATTGATCTGTCTGAAGAATCTCCCTACACAGCTTTGAGGCTGAGTCCACGGTGCTGCAGTCTTCACCTTTTAGAGATCAACTCATCCATGATGAAATTTCAGAATAAGTGGGAATGTTATTTCCCTTGGGTGGAATCCATTGAAACTGATGGGTATGTTGTTATTGGAAATCCCAGTGGGGCTGAGATTTTACTTCCAGTGCTTAAGTCTTGAGAACACCAAGTGATTTAGTTGTAGCTGTGTAATCCTGAACTGGAGCAGGGAATGGGTGATCTAAGAACAGGTTTGTCATCTCCAGTCACTAAATACTGACAGGTTAAAACTTTCATTTAAGCACAAAGCATGGAGGAAAACATATTATTGCTCTGCACTAAAAATGAGCAAGTAAATCGACCTGGGAGGGGACGGGTGGTCCAGCCTGACCTGGTCCTTGGACCTGACATCGTTTTTCTACTCCCGGTCCCTCCACTTGCCTTGTGTTTTCATCCTTCGCGCTCCTTGTTTCTCCTGATAAAGCTAACAATGCAGCAGTTGTTTTGCTCCCTGCTGCTGCTGAGGGTTCTATTTTTAATCGCAATTAATGCGGGGGCCAAAACAAAGCAAAACTTTTATCTCTCGCCTACATTGTTTGTAAGCGGGCTGTTTAGTCTGAGGTCACAGGGCATGCCTCTCGCCAAGCAGCTTCGCAGCTTCCTCCAAAGTCAAGCAATGCTCAGGGCCTGTGTGACTCCCGCCAACAAAAACGGCCTTGCAGGTTTTCCTCATACACAGTGGGGTTTTTTATCATTTGAGGCCTTCCAAATGTTCCCTTTAGCACTCCATGCCTGCAGACTCACGCTCTCCACGTGGGTGCGTGGCATGGCGTGGATGGATGCTGGGGAGATAGCACTGTTTCTTGGGCCATCTGTCACTACTGTGACCATCTTGGACAGTTTGGGCAAGAGTCCATTTGTGAGTAAAGATGCCTTACATAGACCTCGGCAGCTCCTCTCCTGACCATGGGGTTATTTTGGCCAAAATCAGGCCGTCTTGACCACCGTGGACATAATGTACCTGACCAAGAGGGATATAGATGGGTTATCTAAAGCAACAACTAACTCATGATGATGCCTGAAAACAACAGCTGATGCTCCTGAGACCCCGTTTCCTTAGGTACCAAAGGCTTATGAATATGCCTCAAAGCATCCTAGCGTATACAGAGAAGCAGACATCTCAGCACTGTTATAACTTAGGGACTTCAACTTTCTGTAATTCAGTACAGAGCTCCTTCCAGTTAATATGTTCGAGCCTTCCTCATCTACCTGAGCAGTTCTGAATGTAATACAAGAAATGGTCTACCTATGGCAAACAGCCTTCATAGAATCATAGAATCATAGAATGCTTTGGGTTGGAAGGGACCTTTAGAGGTCATCTAGTCTGCAGTGAGCAGGGACATCTTCAACTAGATCAGGTTGCTCAGAGCCCCATCCAACCTGACCTTAAAGGTTTCTAAGGATGGGGCCTCCACTACCTCTCTGGGCAACCTGTTCCAGTGCTTCACCACCCTCATTGTAAAAAATTTCTTCCTTCTATCTAGCCTAAATCTTCCCTCTTAAACACATTACCCCTTGTCCTGTCACAACAGGCCTTACTAAAAAGACTGTCCCCATCTTTCCTACAGGCCCCCTTTAAGTACTGAAAGGCCGCAATAAGGTCTCCCCGCAGCCTTCTCTTCTCCAGGCTGAACAACCCCAACTCCCTCAGCCTGTCCTCGTAGCAGAGGTGCTCCCGCCCTCAGATCATTTTTGTGGCCCTCTTCTGGACCCGCTCCAACAGCTCCATGTCCTTCTTGTGCTGAAGGGTCCAAAGCTGGATGCAGTACTCCAGGTGGGGTCTCACCAGAGCCGAGTAGAGGGGCAGAATCACCTCCCTCGACCTGCTGGCCACACTTCTTTTGATGCAGCCCAGGATACGGTTGGCCTTCTGGGCTGCAAGCGCACACTATTGGCTCATGTCCAGCTTTTCTTCCACCAGTACCCCCAAGTCCTTCTCTGCAGGGCTGCTCTCAATCCCCTCATCTCCCAGCCTGTATTGATATTTGGGGTTGCCCCGACCCAAGTGCAGGACCTTGCACTTGGCCTTGTTGAACCTCATGAGGTTTGCACAGGCCCACCTCTCCAGCCTGTCCAGGTCCCTTTGGATGACATCCCGTCCCTCAGGTGTGTCAACTGCACCACTCAGCTTGGTGTCATCTGCAAACTTGCTGAGGGTGCACTCGATCTCGCTGTCTATGTCGTTGATGAAAATATTAAACAGCACTGGTCCCAGAGTCCTTCAGAGTTCACCATGCAGGCAGGCAGCTTTGGTACTGCACCACCTGAGTGGGCAGCTGCAGTATTCCCTATAGCGACCTCAGGAGAATAATATTATTTTCTTTGGATCTTTTTTTAGGATTAATTCCTAAACTGCTTATTTGTCTAATTTACAGGAACTGGTTACATTCCAATTTTGCCCACAAAGAAATAATAAAACCATCTTAATTTCAAAAGACCTTGCTTATCAAATGCATTTTTCATAGACAAGATATTTGTTGAGCACTAGCGTATCAAGGCAGTTTTCTGTGCCTGTGCCAACAGCCACTTTTCCCTGAAGAACTGAATGTATTTGAAATATTTTGAACCCCCACTTTCTGCTTCACTTGCTAAATAATTTCACATTTCTTCCAAAACCTGATCTTCTTTCATCAGAAAGCAATCCATATTATTGCAACTTCCTGGAACAGAGGAATGCTACTGAGAGAATGAATATTTAGGTACAGAAGTAATTTTATTTTTTGCTTATTTTACTGCAGGAAAATGCTAAATTTGCACATTTCTAACTAGCATATGTGTAGATGCACTTTTTGATTAAGCTGTCCAAACCAGGTTATGGTCTACAAGCGTGCTTAACTAGTCCTCAGGGTTATTTTTTCCTGCTTGCTTTTAACACACCAACAGCCAACAATTCATCTGAAGGTCAGCTTTAGCAAACCTCCATGCATACAACTTCCCATTCAGGCAACCTTATGTCCATCACTAGCAGATTCTAAAGGCATGCAAAAATGCACAAGGGAAATTTTATTAAAGGATGCCTATATTATTAACTGCTCGCAGCTGCCCTATTAAGAAACAACATTATCAGCCTCAGAAATACTGAAGCTGGTTCCTAAAATGGTTAGGGCCTAAGCTGTCTACTTAGTTTGAGTATATATTTTATTTGAGCAAATGAAGTGAATAAGCATGTGTGTAAATGATCAGACATGCTGATTTGTGTGTGATTACTCAAGTCAAATGTTTAATTTGCATAACTGAATGCAAATTAGGTACAGAACTGCAGGCTAATGTGTAGCATGCTATTTGGCGCCTGACAGTTTTAAAAATCAGACTCAAAACCTCCATGCTTAGTGTAACTAAATCAGAGCAGCGGAATTCAGCACAGCAGATATCTATCATTTGATTCTGATTATAATTATTTGCCAGTAAGGGAGGATGACATGTAAACAAGCAGCAGAACTACAAGTCTGCTTCATTTTCTATCTCCCCAAAAGAAACCGCTATTCTGATCTTCGAGCATATTCTTTCTCGCCTTGTATTTTAAATAAAAATCTCTGACAAAGAAAAACCTACAACTGTACAAGGATATGCAAGGGCTCCCTTAGAATAGCTGTTTGGTTGGTTTTTTGGAAGTGGAAGTTTTCCACTGTATGTGGTCCTCAAGTTATTTTTAGCTTTGTTTGTTTACAGTCTGGAATTACATATTCAATGTGATTTGATGTTTCCTAGTATTCTTGATCCACGCTTTTCCAAGCGAAGCAGTGGAAAGTCTACGACGTAATAAACTGAATGCAAGACCTCGTACGAGGAAAATATTTGTAGAGAACAATCTGACACGGATCGGGAGCTGAACTGGATGATCTAATGGGCATTACATTGCTGGAGTCTAATGATTCATAGTAGCAAAATGGCAAAATGGCAATTCTAATGTTATTTAAGAGCACAGCAAGTAGGGGTTTTTTGGTATATTTGAAATTCTGGCTGACTGTAACGTACAAGAAAGCACATAAACTCTGCTCAGGATGTCTTTTTATAAAGTCTATAGGTTGGTTATAAACCCAAACATTTCATAAGCCAGGCTTGGGAGCAGAAATATAGCCAGGAGATCAAAATGTGGCTGAAGAAATCCCAAACTGCAGCCTACACATATATTCCAATTTGCTGCCTTACATTTGAAGATACAGTCCAGCTGAGACTGCTGCTGAATGTGGAACTACTGCCTGTTTAAACTGGGAACTATGAAAGAAAGGCACCCAAAGCTCCTACAACCTAGGAGGCAAAAGATACAGAGTTAAACACAACAGCCCTAACGGCCCCAAATGACATGATTTTGCACGCCCAATTAATGATTTATGAGTGAACGAGGTTGGCAACACTGAGGAACTGACTCATGAATGCTCTGCCTTCTCCTTCAAGGAAAAAAGAAGTGGAGGGAAATGTCAGAGCTGCCCTTTGGTTGTCTTCCCCACAGTGGGCAGAGCCCTTTGCAACCCTACGGTGTGGTGCATAGGGGACCAGGACTGGAGCAGCCCCGCGGAGGGCACTGGTCCCACAGCACACACTTGGCCTTAAAGAACTGCCAACTCACTGTCTACCTGGAAACTGAAAGTCTGTGCATATGCCTTGTCCAGATGATGGCTCTGGCTGTGCAACCACTAGAGGAACAGACATGAATGAACTTTGGACAAAGGCATTCTCACTTCTCCTGCTAGACTATCTCAAGTGCTGTGTACAAATCTTCTGAGATAAAACCCAAACCCTGAAGATACAAAGAAGCTCTAATTATTCAAACATACTAAAAATATCTTTTATTACCACCTTGCATAATGTAAAAACCTAGAAGAGAGGCAAGTATTGATCATGTGTGATGGACTGGTAGAAGAAAGGTTTTCTAGTGAGCTGTGTGAGCCTTGCACACACTCACTGCATGTATGCATTTCTGGGAACACCCTGTATGTTAGCCTGCAAATCCCACTGCTTCGTTCTAGGTGAAAGAGCTAACATTAAGGACAAGGATTGTTTTTCAAAGGCAATAGAGTAAGCAAGTCTGTTCCTGAAGAACCAAGATATTAACAACTGTGAGAGAGATGCAGATATGTCAGGGAGCAGCTGAAATTAATGGAATCACACTTCATTATAATTCAACTAAGAATTTGACCCTCTGTCGATACAAGATCATTGGTAGATTCATAAAGATCAATATATATGTACATATACATCACACTCGACCTTAGACTGATTTGTCTCAATTCAGCTTCCAGCCATTAAAGCCCGTTCTAGTTCTGTCCATGTGGCTGCAGGGCTTTCTACCCATCTGTGGTACCTCGTGCAGCAACACACAAGACTAACAAAGTCAGTCCTCATCCTTCTCTTTCATAAAAGAAACAGACTGAGATACCAAAATTCAATTCAGGAGCAGTTCCTTCAATTTTGTTAGACCCAGTACAGATATGCTGGTTCTCCTCCAGCAGAATATATCCATATCAGTTCAGACTCATAATTCAGCTCCCACAGCTTGACATGTTGGCCTATGTCAGCTCAGTCATGGCAACTCCGCGCGCGCGTGTGCATGTGTGTGTGTGCACGTATTCATAGTCCCTAGCAAATGGGATATAAGTCAAGTAATCATAAACTACATTATACTTCAATGACAGCAGGTTATGCTAAGTCACATTTCCATGTATCTGTCAGGAGCTGAGAGTGTGCACATGGACAGTTACCACTGGTAATCAGAAGAGCACAATTACTGAAATTGTGGTAACCCAGTCGAGAGTCTGAGCTCTATGTACGTACAGGCTGTGGAAGAGGTGTTGGTTGATATAGGTCAGATTTCCCTGCCTTTTCTTGATGACTACTTTATTCCTTTTTCAGTGATACTACACAGGTCTTCAGAAGTTGCCAAATTTCAAGCACCGTTTGTAGCCTCACTTACAGAAAAAACAAAATTCTTTTGGCCAGGAACTGCCAACTGAAAGAGCTTGATGATTTCAGTGTACTTTGTTAGGATTTATAATCTCCAGGGAAAAACACAATCAGCATTTGCAATGCAATATAAGCATACAAAAAACCAAGCAGAAATAGGAGTATTCCCCCAGCCAAGAATTCTTGTGGACTGGATCTGCTGATGTGCCGGCAGCTACAGGGGCTTGCTGGCGAGGGGCTTGCAGAAGAGCATGTTGGATGTCTAAGCTGTTAGGGTGGCAACTGACAGGCAGCCTAGGAGGCTTAGTAAGAGCAGGGTACCCATCTTGGCATTTTCAAGTCTTAGGTTGTGGCTCTGTAGGGAAACTATTCTGATTTAAACGATAGCCGCCACTGAAAATGGTCCTGCTCCTCTCCTCCCACTCTTCCTTGTGCACTGGTGTTTTTCTGGCCTCAGATGAGCTGGGTTGGAGATCTGAGCCAGCTGATGGCTCTCTGCTCATTCCTGTAGGGTTAGTTTTCTGCTGATTTAGCTTTCTGAACAGGTTTGCTGGTGGGGGAGAAAATTGTCAGTGCCAGCAGAAGGGGAGCAGCGGGGGGCACAGGCAGGGGAAGGGAAAGCAGCAGAGCCCTCCTTGGCTGTAGCAGCTAAGCATTCAGTCCATTTAGTGGCATCAAAGTATGACACCGTTAGCACTCCTGTCCCAGAAAGGAAGAACAGTAGTCAATTCAACTTTAATTCTTAGGGCTTCAGATCTGATTTTTCTAGCAAATAGTATGTTTGATGACAAGCTACTTCACTTTGCTTACTGCAAGCAGTGCTGCAAGTTTCAGCAGATGATGCTGAAACGGGACAGCATTTTGAACCTTTCTTTTCCCTGAATCTTCACAAATGCAAACTGTCCCTGGTCACATTTGTGTAAGCCCTCTGGGAACAGGGTGTTGTAGGGGATACACCAGCAGCCAGTCCCACATGTGGATGCGTTTGGGTGCCTTGGCCCTGGGCAAGTGGGCCCAGGGCTTTGTTGACCCTCTGAGCACAGCCCAGACCACCACAGAGAAGGATGAGGAGGGGAAGGAGGACACGGGGAAGAGGAGGGATGGGGCCACAGAATGCAATGGAAACTCAGGCATCCTGACTGCCAGCAATGCACCTTGGCTGACGTGTCCTACGGCTTCAGTGCAGACCGTGCATTCCCTCGAATGCAAAGGAGCTACACTGTGGACCTGTCATCTCATGGCAACAGTGACCTCAGAAGGCTGTTTGTATGGAGTCTGACCCCCTCAGTCCAAACACTGCTTTACACAGGTCCAAACAGCACAGAAAGTGGGCCAAAACTAACCAAAACCAACCAGGTGGTAAGCATCGTTCACCCCTTCCTCAGGCTAAACCAACGTAAATGCTTTCTAATTGGATTTCCAGATGTCTAATACAAAATAAATACCAAAAACCAGCTTCAGAAACATAAAGGCTGCAAGTGACACAAGGCATGTGGAGTTCAGGTTTATGCTGCTCTCTCCCCTGTGCTGCCATGCTGTCCTGGTCTCACCCCAACGTGCACACGGTCACTTTGGGGGTGCCAAGACTAATCCATTAGTGCTGCACGATGTATGTGGAGCGGTTTCAACAGGGTGAACTAAGAGAACATAAATCATCCCTGACACAGCAGCTAATTAGGCCAGAGAGAGCCAAACAGCCTCAGTGATGAACGACAAGAACAACCTAGTCTTATTTTGACACTCCAAGCTTGTGAGGTCTCCTCAGCTTCTGAAAGCCTCCTTAGCTCAACAGATTTTACACGGAGCGAATGGCACACCAGCGCCCACATATCCAACAAATATAAAAACAGAGAATTGAAAGGTCCCAAATCTCCAGCCTGCGCTTTTATTCTCCCTCCATTCTCCCTCTCTTAGACTGTAATACTACTTCTTGTTATCATCTGGTAATTTGCTGACCTCTCACTTCTTCCCAACAGCTGCAGCTTACAGACTTTGTCTAACATTATTCCAATGAAAGTTTAATGAGATCTTTGCTTTAAATAACCTAATGAAATAAGGGTACCAATTAATCCCTTTGGGCCAAAGTCAGTTCCTCTTTATTTTTGTTCTCTAAAAGAGGCTGTAAAAGTCCCTCCTGCAGAGGGTGGTCCTGTGGAACTTCATGGAGATTAACCCGTGAGGTTCGACTGAAACTGTGTGATGGGGAGTTGGAAATTTTCACTCAAAAAGAATTTTCCATTGCAGAAATGCTGATTTGTCAAAACCAACATATTTTGTGGAAAGTATTTCCAAAGAAAAAAGCATTACAGAATTTCAGTGCTACAAGAAACCAAAAATGTCTTCCAAAGTAAAACGAAGCCAAATGTTAAAATATCAAAATTCACCATGACATGGAAATTCTGAGTTTCAGCTGGTTTAGCAGAAACTTTCAACTATGCGAATAGCTTGACCTCCCCAAGTACTTCTCAACAGGTCCTCAACAGCATCCACTTTACGTGGCCGCGCAGAATTCCTAAAGCCAGAAGGGGACCTTAATGTAAAATCTGTCTACATCCATGTGCAA
The DNA here is from genome assembly GCA_013401315.1 of Balaeniceps rex. Taxonomy (NCBI): domain Eukaryota; kingdom Metazoa; phylum Chordata; class Aves; order Pelecaniformes; family Balaenicipitidae; genus Balaeniceps; species Balaeniceps rex. The sequence goes on from VYZW01007198.1 coordinate 89,545, forward strand.
AGCGAGACACAGCATGCCACTCACTAATTTCAACATTCCTCAATGAGGTGTTGCAATATTAGCTATGCTTGCTCTTGAGGACTCTGACATGGACTACGCCTCCACTGCAGTTCACGGGTCAAGCACCGGGATATTCGGTGAGGTTAAATGCTCGCCGGACAGCTGGGAATGGCTGGGCTGCAGTAGCACAGACCTCTGGGCAGGCTCTTCTGTTCTACGGAGCTAAATCAATCTGGGATCTCCTTGCCGCTGCTGTTGGACGGCTTTTGCTCTCTGAATTAGATCATTTAATGTTCATGTATCTCAACACTGCGCTGCAATCTGCAGTGTAGACAGAGCATTATTTCTAATCTAAATTTATCCAGCTTCAGTTTTCAGCCACTGGATCCTGTTATGTCTCTGTCTATCCATTCTAAAAACCTTCTATTATTAGAAATAAGCTACAGAGTTGAACAGATCACATCCATCATCGCTTTATGATCCTCCCACTGTTTTCCTCACTTCTAAAACCACAGTCTCCCTTCTCTGCATTCGGGTCTCCTTTTCTCAGCCTCTATTTTACAGTGGGGAAGCAAGCGCAAGGCTGCGAGCGTGGCACTGGCTGGGGATGTGGCACCGGCTGGGGATGTGGCTCTCACTGGAAGAGAGCTATCAGAGGGCAGAAAGTACCGGCAAGTGCATCTGTTGTGTTGCTGGGTACAGCATCACTGCAGGCACGCTTGCATTATGTCAGTGTTTCACATGGTTGGTGGTGCCTGAAAGAGTATTCTGGCTTTGGCTTGATTTCTCACCTGGTAGGAATTTAGCTTCTGTCGTGCCCTGCTTTGTTCTAACAGTTATACGCCAATAAAACTACCTTCTCTTCTCCCCCAAATTGTCCTCCAAACCTTTAAGTAAAGCATGCTACATGAAACAGGCTCTGTCATTTGCCTGGCTGTCAAATCACGACTGTTTTTGGAGAGAGCTCAGATACAGATCTCATCATGCGAGATCAGGTTCATCCACGGGGACGAGGAGAATCTTTTGTCTGCACAAAGCAGTTTGCAAAGTTCAGTGCAAGTTCCCTGCACAGTCCTGACGTTTGTGCTCTGCCCACACAAGCGAACCAAACAATGAACTGTGGGAAACATTCCTCTGCCGCTCTCGCCGAGCTGCCAGAGCGGGATGCAAAGCGAGGATTTATAGAGTTAAGAATTACATAAGGTTATACGGCTATATAAAATGCAATTAAGATGCAAAGAATATTTTATAGCCTGACTGCATCAGTGTCATAGAATTTCATAGCTGACTGTGTGTTTTTCCATTTCCTAGAGCACTCTTTAAAAGCTGAAGGAAATGTATTAAAAGCCAACGAGATTAAATTATACATAGTTCCTATTACTTTGCTCTTATAAAAAGACCTCACATGGACACCTCAACCTGAAACACAGGAATGATGAGGTTATTTTTGCCATAAGCCAAACATATGTCCTTTAGGTTATGTAAGAAATATTTGTGGTCCCTGCTGGTGTTGTCAGAACGTACATCATATATTAGATTCCTGAATACACAGAAATACCCTGCTATTAAAGCTAAACAAAAGGGATTTAACGGGTTGGACTAATGAATTTCAGGAACTGATTATCCACGGCAGTATGATACTGGCTGACGTGTTAAAAACAGTGAAATAATGTAGGACCTTGCCTAAATAAGATTTATACACAGTGCCAGCTAGCTGGTAAAAAATAGCAATAACCTTTTAAAACATTAATTTAGCCTTTTATTAGAATACAAAGAACCTCCAGTTTTTGAAAGCAGGCATTGTCTCCCCTTTTAATTTCAACAGCACCATGGCTTGAATACAACACAGCAGGGTGTGTGTTTTCTAAAGTTGGGTTATTATCAGAGTGCTCAATGCAGTTTGCCAATAAGCCTTTATTTGGCAAAGCTTAAAACTGCTGACAAATGAGATTCTTCCTACAGCAGTAAAACAAGGCACAGTTAAATATGCCTAATTACAAAAACACACCGAGAACCACCATGAAGTATGTACATTGCTGAAAAATCAAATGATCTCTGCATCAGAACCGAGGGGCTGGCATCCCAATGCCATCTGACCACATGGATTAAAAATGTATAAACCCAAAAGATCTGGGGGCAAGCTCCTGCCTGGCTTATGCCTGATGCAATCCCATCGCAGCCAACAGACCCCGTCCTGCCCTCACTCAGACTGCAGCGACCCACTGCCGTCAGCCATGCTGCTTCTGCTCCTGCAGTTGCGCTGGCTTTAGGAGCCGTCTAACCACAGCGAAATGAGTGCCCCACAAGATCGGAAGCAAGTTTAAGCATGCAGAGGGAGAAATCTGAAAATAAATTTCTCATCTTGAACCATAAGTTCAATGAACTGATTGTTTGCCTACAAAAGTATGGCAGTGCTTATTCTTCTAGACCCCTGCTACTTTCTCTCCATAGGTGTGAACTGATACAGAGATGAGAGTGTAATTAAAACCTTGAAACTAAATGAAAAAATAAATGTTTAAAGTGAGGCAGTTCTTCATATCTTTCTCCGAGGTAAGACTGGGTCACTAACAGACTTGTTTCTTTTCTCTAATAAGATAATGTGCACTTTGAGTTCAGATGTGAATCTCAGTCCAAGACAATTATACATAGCACTGATGAACTCTATTCTAACTCCAAGGGAATTACTAGTGTTTTATGGGAGATTAATTTGCCCACTTGGGCTAAAGGTTGCTTCTAATGTGCCTTTTTGTTAATGTACCTTTCATCCAGGAGCATTTCAGTAGCTATTTGTGAGCAACATTCTCTGATGAGAGAATATAAGCAATGAAGAACCACTGTGGACATGACTGAGAAACAGAAAATGATTAACAATTGCATTTTGATTGAGGAACAGAGTCCATTTAGTTGACATAGTGTAAAACTTCCGAGCAGAAAACTGTCTCGACCTCAATTTCAGGACATTTAATAGTATTCACAGGCAAAACTCAAGACTAACAGGAGTAAATCAGTGCAGCTATATGCAACAGTGCCGTCTCATGTCTATGCCGTATTCTTTGCATATTTTAAAGACTTCATATTTATTAGAAATATTTATAAAAACACATTAGGAACCACAAAGAGAAGTAGCCCATTACAGCAAAGGCAAGTACCCCATAAAAATGCCAGAGCCTCAAATAAAATGTCCTATAATATAATGGAGTGTCTTGTTTGTTACTGTGCCCTGTCACTTCCTTCAGCTACACTGTGTGTCCCTGCATGGGGATTTACAGCAGCCGCCACAGTGTGTCTCAGTCACTTAGACTGAGACTATATTTAAGACAGAAATTAAGTGTTTCATGTTTATTCTCACTACTCTCAGGATCAAATTGTCTTAGTTTCCAGCATAAGTTTTCTGAGCATTACACCCCTAAACTCAAATTTTAGTTTGAAAATTAAACTTGGTACTTTCCCAGTTCTTCTGTGCTAGTTGAGGTCTGATACATTTGTGCCTAAATAACATTAGAAATCTCGTAAAAAATGCCTGAAATGCCTAAGAAACCCCAACTTCCCGTTTCAAAAGCATTTAAATCATAAGGGAGCACCAATTTAATAGAGAATCAATTCACTTAGGCTCCCGAGTGCACCAAGTCACTTTTGAAAATAAGCCCCAGCCTCTAAGGTCATGTAAGCGCTTTTGAAAACTTTACATGCCAGCTCAAATTCACCTTAATTGTCTTGATAATAGAGTTCAGGCTGAAACAGGAGCCCTGGGAATGATGCGTAACCAAAAAAAGATCCTGGTTTCATTGTGAGATCCCAGGTTAGGCTTGCAGAGCTGGCAGGGCGAAGAGAGGAGCTTTTCATTGATCATATGTGATCTGTAGATAATTGAGACACAACAACAGAGCTCTAGATGTGTATCTTTCTGAAAAGGGCAGTTGTTAAAAGGATAGGGGGAAACTTTAGGAGAACAATACACAATATATTAGTCTAGAAAATAACAGCTGCCCTTAGTGGAATCAGTATTAGACGTATGAAAAGTGCCCTGTTTGGGTCACTCAAAGGTACGCTGATACCTAAAGCTAAACTCCTGTTTATGATGTGCTCGTAAGCGGCTGCAATGTGAGCACATGGAGTAGTGTGCTGCGGTCCCCAACGCAGAGGAGCGGGGAAACTGCAGGAAACTCAGAAGGCAGTGGCAAAAGAGATGAAGCAGACGGAAGGACCAATGTGTGGGTTAACTGCATATAGTCTGCCTGAGCACTGAATTAAAGTGCCCAGTAATACAAATGCCTTGGGATCAGAGTTGTTATTTACAGGGGTGTTTTAAACCAGGGAACATCAGGGATGGATTTAAAAACTTGGACACATGTAAGGTATACATCACTTGGCAAGTTAGCCTGTGTCAGCAGAGCCATGGTAGCTCTTTAGCTGTGCACTTTTGGCCCAAAAGCTCATTTGCCCTAACCTGCCCTGAAATAGGTTAGAGCTAAGCTGCATTTGTTGCATGCTAGGAGGGGGCACACAGGTACCACAAGAGCTGAGCTCAGCTGGGGTAACTTGTTCTTGAGGCCAAGTGCTAAGGAAAAAAGAAAAAAAAATGTTCTGGATATCAGCAAGAAAATTCCTGACTCTGATATCTACTGGCTTTTATTATTGTGTCTCTGGGAACAAGTGGAAGGCTTATTGCTTGGGTTGTTTAAAAGTAGATTGCCAAAAAACAAGACAGTGTACTACAAGGAATAACTCTGAACCAGCAAGGAGATGGTTAGATGTCCCAATGGTCTGGACAGCTTTCTTCATCTCTTATTTCTGTAACTTTCAGATGACTTTCTGTAGAGTATTGGGTGAAAGAGTCTAAATTAGAACAAAAGCCCCTCAATTTCCCTTTTGTTCCAGGATTCAGTTTACTGGACCATTTTTTTAACCTCTTTCATGTTAGAATAAATGTTTTCCCACTTGCTGTCTGAAATTGGGAGTGACAAAATACCCCGACAAAAGATGTTCTCATAGCATTTCCAGCTGGGACAAGACACAAAGGTTGCCAAAAATCTCGTGAGAAAGTTTATTATCAAGAGATTTCCAACCCCATCTTTCAAAGCTCTGCTCAGCACTACAATATTGCCAAAACTGACTCCAAGCTCTGCTTCTCCTGAAAGCTGTCCATCACTCCCTGCTGCAATTTTAGGCACAACTACAACATCTGCAAGAATTGAGGCTGCTGGGCAGTGTCAGTGTGGGTACTGGAAGGGAGAGCTCTTCCCTGGTAGGCAGTGGTGGGGGAGCAGGCAGGTTGGGACACCCCTCAGCCCTGCTCTGCCTTCCCAGCATGGAAGCCCATTGTTTAGCCCATGCGACTACACAAGATTTAGTCCAAAGTAAACACCCCATAACACATATAGGTGTAGACTGAGCGTCCTTGGCACCCACAGAGCCCTTCTGTCCCATCACATCGCTTGCTAATCCTTGCTAATAGTGTGATCACTTGCATTTTTGCTCTTGCAAGCACTTCAGTGATGCTACCCCTCTCTGTCTTACTTCATGGACTTTAACGAAGTGCTTCCCCACCAGATACAATCGTAAAGATAGCCTTCATGGTAAGTGCCTTGAGTTCTTCAAACAAAAGACGTCCTGCAAAATATCACAGAAAGACTGCAGTTAGTACTGAAGTGCCTCAGGAGCCTGGGGGTGTCTCACCTCCATGATATTCCTTACAGGTGTGCGTGTGTATGTATATATACACACACACACATACACACACATATATATAAAAAATTCCAAAAGGAAACTATTATCTCCTAAATGTTCTCATGGTCAGTAGAATAACAAAGCTCTTTTTTTCAGCATGAAATGGAGAGGCTTTTGGTCTTCACAGGTTTCTTCTCACACGCCTTTCATAGAGATAACATGGGGGAAAAAGAACAAAGAGGAAAAAAGAAAGGGAAAAAATAGAGGATGAAGAAATTTCATTTATCAGCTTTTTACTTTTTATCTTTTCATCCAAATCAGAAAATGTAAACATCAAACTTTCTGATAAGGTTTTCACTTCTGCAAAAGACCTTTTTCCTAAAAGATTAGCACATATGTTAAAAAAAAATCAGCTATGTACAACACACAGCCAAAGCCTTGGCCTTGAGGCTGCACAGGTTTTAGTTTACAAGCATGAGAATTTTAAATACAAGACTGTAAATGTTCTTTGATACTGGACTGATTGGAAAAATCCCAAAAGCCTTGAAGTAGAGACGAAAGATGTATATTTAGAATTAGCAAGGAAAACAGCAATTAAATAAAGTAAACAATAATTAAAATATTGCAATATAAAAACAAGGATGTTGAAAACTTGCATCGACTAAAGATCATATGAAGAGAGTGCTTTTTTTGGCTCAAACCACAATGCCCAAGATGTCATTAAAGTTAGACAGGACAATGTGGAAGAAAACTGTTTTATACCCATGTTACTCTAACTTCATGACAGTGTAGTGATTTAGTTATAACTGATTTCAGTGGAAATGTACTGGCTTAAAGCTACGGGAATGGTGAATCAGGATCTTTTAGGTTTTATTTCCTGATAAGAAAGCATCTGACTTTTTTAAAAGTGTGATGGGCACCATCCTTGGCTCTATGGGTTTATTCTGACTTACACCACCTGCAAATCCTGCCCGATAGGCTTTGTATCGCTTGAATTTAATTAGAAGCTGAAAAGGTCATGATCCATGTGACTGAGACAAACAGAAAAGTTATCTATAGAAAAATCTGAGAAAACCCAAAACCCCCCAATTCTATTTGAACTTACAAGTTTGGCAACAAAAAAATAGACACTCTCAGCTCCGGGCCATGCAGCCTTTGATTGCCAGCTATGGGAATGTGCAGGTGTTAAATCACCCACGGCAGGGCTGCCCCACGGCTCCCTTTGGGCAAACCCCTGCTCTTTGATCCCTCCCCTGATCTCAATGGGAGTTCCCTCCTCCCGGGGTCCAGGCGAACCATGGGAACTGGAAATGTTCTCTCTGAAGATGAAATCCACCTTGCAGATCCTGTATCTCAGCCCGCTTCTCCCCATGAGTGAATTGGAGAGTGGAGAACAAGGGTTTCCCCCATTTTTCCAGAGGTGAAACATGGCATCTGTCCAAACGCTTGGAGAGTGATGTGCCATGGACCAGCAGTGGGAAGAAGACGTCTAGATTACCTGTGCGGTACAGGTGGTGACAGAAATTGGCACGCTCCCACTGTGGGCTTCATTGTAGGTCATACACCCCTTTTATCACTGCTCTTCCCTGAGATGATACCTGCATTTCAAAGGTTTGGACATAAACTTTGATTTGATGGATTCTCCTAATGTGTATATATACATTGCCATGCTCACCCAACAGCAGCCCTTCTTAGGAAAGTATCTTTCAATGTTATATGGCAACTTCATTGTAGTCTTTGAAAGAGCCCAGATCCACCTCCCCCGTAGGCTTGTGCAGATCACTATGGAGATTACACTCACGCTTCCGTAGTACCCATTTACGCTACACTGGAAGTCAAATTAAGACTGCCTTTACAGTATATCTATTTGAAGAAATTTAGAGGAGTGAGTACATTTGCTACTGCAATAAGTTGTCAGAGATGCCATGTGGGCACAGCGCATCAAAATGGGAGTCAGGAATGAGAAAGAAAAAAAGAAAGACATGTTTCAAGCTTTTACAGAGACCAGCAAGTCAACACCACAGGCTCAGCCTCTAAGATCAAGGTGCTCAATGGACATGGATCAGAAATCCAGAAAGGTCACTGAGCAGTAGTCAGTATGGATGACACAGGTGTCCATGGTAAAGGTAAGGCCTGTCTATGCCAGATATAGGATACCGTGTGGGATTGACTGAGTCTATGGGATGGGCTCTCTGGAACCTCTGAAGACCAATGCTTTGTCCCGTTGCTCTTTCACACAGTAAGGGTGCAGCACCAGCTGCAGAAAATGTATCTCCAAAAATGTAAAAATTTTGGAATAACTAATTGCTCAAGGAGGAAGACAGTCACCTATGCTATGGGCTATTGCCATTGCTTAAGGTGCTCAGTGTATCACGAAGACAATATAGCATGAAAACCTGAGATGGAGAGAAGGAAACAGAGAAGGAGAGAGGGGAGGAAAAACAAAACCTAGCTATTTTTACATACTTTAAAGAAATTAATATCATGCCCATTTTTGTGCTGATAATGCAGGCTTATAATTCTAGCCCACAAGAGGGAAAAGAAGTTAGGAATATCAGCATCAGTTTTCATCTGTGGTCTTCAAACAAGTTTGATGCCTGTCACTTAGAACAAGAATACCAAATGCAGACCTGAATCCCCTCTCAGAGCAGTTTTTGTTTCTTATCTTTTAATTCTCATTCCTCTGAATTGTAAAGAAGAACAGAATCAGCGCCTTGTATCTCTGAATGTGGCATCTTCCATAGCAATTGCTTCAGTGGCTTAATTCTGCTGTAACACTCCAACATGAATAAATGTGGGTACACGTCAAAGCATTCAACACAAAGTACCTTTTGGCAGGCTCACTCATAACTGTCTACCCTGAAGGTTATTCAGTTTGTTTGTTTGCACCTTTTCCTGTAATACCTCCAATAAACACTGTCATGGAGACGATGTTTCGGTAAATGAATGTTCCCCTGAATTAGTAGGTTAATTTCTAGGCGGTAGGAAATGCTCTGATGAGTGTTCAGTCATCACCACAGCACTAGCAAACGACAGCAGCAAAAAAAGCCAGATAAACTATGCAGCCAACGACCCTGGAGTATTTTAGAAGTGAGTTGAAAACCTACTGGGCCAGATCCTCCCCTCATTTACATTCACACAGCAAACCACATCCTGTCATTGAGAACTTGGTGAAAGCGAAAGTTCCCCGAGCAGAAGAGCCGCGTGCAATCATTAACAGCTCTGAGCGGGGACGTTACGCAGCTCCTGCCGGAGCTGGAGGAGGGACAAATAAAGTGCTCTTAGGAGCATGAGGCAGGTTACAAGTTGCTACCTCGAGAGCAAAGCTGCCCTCAGGTAGGGTAGCTTGAATGTGGGAGAAGACAAGAAATGCTTTTTTTGATACTTCGAACAACAGAAATGCCTTTTTGAGACTTGGAACCCAGCCCCAGCAGGGAATAATGTGAAAATAGCAACGCGAACCACAGGCAAAGGGATCAATCTGCAAATGGTATAAACTGACAGGGTTGCGAAAACCCGGCTGATTGATGCTTTGGAGCTACCTGGGCCTTTTTTTCATTTTACTGAGAAATTTATAACTAATTATCACATAGTTTAGCGAGGAAATTTTTCTGCCTTCCTCTTCCTCTTCCAGCAAATCAGACCTGGACTACGCACAAAGGGTTTGTATACACAGGAAACTAAGCCAAATTACAGATGTGAATTTAAAGTAGATTAGTTAAAGCACATTAAATCCTTATATGGAAGGTTTCATTCAGAAATAAAGTAACTGTAATTTGCTTTAGGAATGAATCAAGCAAACTAAAGGCTCCTTTATGTCTGAATAAAAGCATCCACCCAGGGGTTTAATAGGTTTTACCTCAAACACTTTAAATTCACATTTTAGTTATTTCACTCTATCTTCCATGCAGATAAGCCCAAGCAGTACCACTTTAACTGAGGTTTTGTTTCAGGTGCCAGCTTAACTTCTGCAGCCACTCTTAAACCGAAATACGGGTATCTACACAGGGCTTTGCACTAGCTTTCCTAAATTGGTTTACAAAATAAACCTAATTCAGCTTCTGTGTGGAGATAAAGCCTAAATAGCTGAAAGAATGGGATTTATAGATAAATGAGGAGGGATGCCATAAAAGCTCCATTGATTTCTGGCTGTGCTTCTGTTCTAAATCCCATTCTCTCCTAGTCTGCTGCCTCTGTTGAAGACTGTTGGATCTTTCTTTTTTTCTTTAAAACTTCAGCTGAGTTTCAACTTGCTTCACCAGACTGACAATGAAGACTTAATCCCTCTTGGAATTTGCAAGATGTAAAAGGCTGTGAGTTAGCCCAGCTTGACAGGACTCTGATTGGGAAATTGCAAGCGCTGTTTGCTGGTACAGGTTGTTCCCATTCATTGGAGCCATCCCCACCTTCAGTCGGGACTCTGCAGAGCCAAGGCCGTTAAAAAACGGGGTGGCAGCACCTGGGGCAACAAAATCCCCCCCTTTGCATACGAATCCAACCTCATTTCAGCTTCTGGTTAGATGCCGACTTCGATATGGCCACAATTTCACTCCATGGTTTGCACACTCTGTGCCGTACAAGAAAATACTCCAGGTTGACAGCACAGGCTTTTGGTTTGTTTTTAATCAGTAGAATAAAAACACTAGGACAAACCAGTCTGATCCCATTCAGACACTTTGGTCATGCTTGGTAGAGATGGAGTCCTCATGGTGAATGACACCACGGCTGGTAAAGCATTTAGAAGATGCTAATGGCTAACGACAGTGACAAACATCTTTTAGGAGGACATAATTTTCAATCAACTAAGGCAAATATTTATACATGCCATTATCACTTCCTGGCGGGATTATTGTAATCCGTTATTTGCAGCCCTCCATGCTACCGTACTTCCTTCAGGGATTTGAATTTTTGCAGGACTGTGGCCCCAAAATGCTCATCCCAGCCAAGATTCATTACTCACATTACAGGGAAAGCTCCACTGACTTCCTCTGCAGCACAGAACTGACTTGAGAGACTTTTTGCTTATATGCAGAATAAAATGGTGATTAATCCCTCATAGCTGTAGCGCAAAACTGGTTTGGGTCTGAATTCCAAAAGTATGCCATAAATTGCTGTCATTTTAGAAAGCATCTGAGGGTTTACTCACAATCAAGAGATATTAAGGACCAAAATCAATGTAGGCAACACAAAAGCGACTTCACTAGTTATGGCTGTAAAAAGTGGCCAGAGCCTTTTCAAGGGACTTGATTAACTGAGAAGTAATTACATTCTGAAAATTGGTGAGTAATTTCACATCTGCAGCATTTAGAGACTGGCCTCCATTCTCTTTTGCTTTAGTGCAGATAAATGCTAACCCCGTGAGTTTCCACGGATGTCAGGGGTTGCAGCTCAGCACTCTGCGAGATCACGCTGCTCACCGAGGTGCAGTTGTGTGCAATTTCAAAGCCAAGAGCCTTTGAGTCACAGCCGCTCAGCACACGGTAGCAGGAGTTTCAAGACTTTGCCACCAGCTTTTCTTTTCCCTCAGCCACACACTAGTGTCTCCACCACAAAGCTGGCAGACAGGACCACAGGAGGGGTGGTCAGCCTGGAGGACAGATGAAAGCTGGTCTTACCCAACCACTGAACGGTGCACCACAGAGGCTGAGCCAGAGGCTCTGTCCTGCCAGTGCCGACCGGGGCCGGTAATTCCAGGATAGGAGTCAGCAGAGAGCTGCAAGTGGGAGATGCTTTAATTTTTGCAGCGAACTTCATCAGGGTTTTGTCTGTCAGCACCTTGACTTTTGCAAACCTCAACCTACAGGAATAGCTGATGTTGGGCAAGACAGCCCTGATCTTTCAGCCTCCCCGGCACAGGCCCACCAAGCCCCGCTGTACCACCCCACCACCGCCCAGAAGAGGCTTTGACAAGGCACACTGAGAGCTAAACACAGAGGGGTTAATTTCCAGGCAACCTCCAGAGACAAATAGAAAGCTGTCATCAGCTCAGTGCTAAGCAGATGCTTCTGAACACCTTAAAAAGACACTATTTTTGCAACAGTTGCAGGGGGATAATAGCATAAGGAGATCACCTTTAAACTGTAAAACATGTATGACAAACACAACAATTTTTGGAACATCCTCACTGGCATTAGCTAAACTGGGATGAAAACAACATCACTCATCACAACAACTTTTGACTGACAGTCCCAAACCCCGTCACTCCTGAAGAACACATAATTTTGAGGCTGAGTAATCATTAGAGCGCAACAATGTGATAAACAAAGCTCTTCAGTGTAGTTGCTGCTGCCAGCTCTGCACCGCAGAGAAGCTTTGTGTGGAGTGCGGGTGTTAGGGTGAAACTGAGTCCTTCTGACAACTCTACTCCTCTGCAAGACGGCGCTCCTTTCACGAGCTCATCTGAGCAGGAGACAGCACATACTCCAGGTCCAGTCCATAGCGTGGTACAAGGTACAAACCCTCCCAGCAATTATCGCGTATCACAGACCTCACCACCGTCTGCTCCACGGGCAGGATGCCATTCTTCAGCCTAATCTTGGAAGGATGTTTAATGTACGTGCTGGCACGCACATTTAACAAACGTGTAATTAAACTCCCTCCCAAGCTCTCAGCCACTGACACTTCTCTTCTCCTGGAAGAGGCTGGCAGAACAAGCGGCATCTGACCAAGGGACAGTCCCCTTTGCACAACACACTACTCAAAGGTGGTCAGACATGACAGCAATGAGCACACAACTGGTAAAAAGTGAGCAGAGGCAGAGATGGAGCCTAACTAATTTGCGAGCAGTAGTGACGTTTTGAAGTTTTCAAAGTCTAGCTCAGGTCCATGTCTTTCTTCAAAAGAAAAAAGGGAGACAGACCAAGACACCCAAGGGCTAATGGTCCTTGGAAAGAAAGATGGAGCTGTAATCAAGCTGACTCTAACAGCATGGAGAGCTGCATAACCGCCTCTGTTTTCTACATAGACAGAAAAGGTCAGATTTCTAGCTACTAATCAGTAGCTAGAAAGCAGCCTCAGGATTTGGTCTTGGCATCATTTCTGGAAAAGGTTAAGAAGTCAAAGTTTATTATTGTGACATTCTCAAATAATTAACTTATGAACAAGACATGGTTTTTTATCAAGTGTAAACTCAAAAGGCATCTTCTCATATCCTCAGCAATCCAGAAGTCATAGAAAAGTCTGGGAAATAGTTTCCACTGCCTTGGAGTATCAATCTGAGACCATGAGAAAATGAGGAAAGGAATAGAGGCGAGGTCTCTCCTGATACTTGAAGAAATAACAAAATAGTAGAAGCCGTAAAAGAGAAATCTCTCTCCAGAAGATGGAGGCAGTTTGCAGATGCCCTTTTCCCTGAAGAAGGCAATGGGGCAGGTGTTAGGGAGAAATGATTCCTCTTCAAAGGCTGAAATTGGTGAATAAGACTTCAAACCTCTCACCCCAAGGGAGTCCAACTTTGGTTCATATTTAGATGAGCTAAGTAGCCTGTGATGGAGAAAGGACACCAGACATGGTGGCAGGTCTTAGCTCAGACAGCAGGAAAGAAACCAGTGGCTGTAAGAGGGATCTGATACGTCAGTGACAGGCTGCATTGCCTGTATGTTGTTGCTTTGAGTCCTTTTTGCAACCTTAAAAGCATTTCTAGGAGCAATTTGGAAGTGGGACTCTGACCATATGATACCTAGTATTTCACCAAAGCCAACATTTCCTCCTTGTTTCAATAGTATAACTTGAGATTCGGGGCTATTTTAGCAACTTCTGCATGCAGTCCTGATGTGTATTGCATGCATCTGATCTAAGGCAGAATTCACCTGCTGGGCTTGGGGTAAATAAGATTTGAGTGTGTCTTTGTAAGCCTGTTTCACCCACGACTATCTGGCACAACGATGACAAGGAGGTCTTTAATCATTACTTCTGCTTGCTGTCATTGCCATAGTCAGTGACTCAAATTTTCTCCTAGGTGAAACCTGACAGCAAAGCAAGTTGGAGAATGATTTTTGTGCGGAAAACAGTAGGGGGGCATAGAGTAAGGTTGTGTATCACATAACATTAAATCATCTCCTGGTGGCAGACAGTGACTCTGTCTCATGTAATAACAGTCCGCTTGGTCTTAAATCTCGATGAAGCAGTCAGCTGTGCTGACAGAAAAACAAAAAACCAAGAGGGCAGGTGGGGCAAAGCAAAAGCGCCTCTGACTGCCTGAAAATGAAGCCCATGTTTCATGAAGGCAACACGAACAGTTAACACGCAAGCATCGCTTCCTTCTCCCTGTTGCTCTTGACCTGGTAGCCAAAAAACACAGCGCACATGTGGCGAATTTGATCTCTAGATAACTGCACTCAGTAGAATTGTAACAGTGCATTAGCATGAAAAATAACATACTGCACAGCTGCGTGAAAGTGGATCTGGTGCTTGTCACATATATTTTAATAGAAGATGCCTAAAAGGTGATCTCAGAACAAACATGTCACAAGGCAAAAGACAGAAAGGAGAAAAAACACCCCCAAATCTCTATATATTCTTAAAGAGGTTTTGACATACAAAGTGTAGGTTTACAAGAGTTGAAATAAAATTGTTTCAAGCTAGAAATCTCTGTAATCCTTTTTACACAGTGAACCTCAGGCACTGAGGGCTTTGGCAGACGGGCTCTGGTGAATCTTGCTGGGGTGGTGCAAGGGAAGAGTCTCACTGGCCCCACATCCCTTCCCTCTACCAGCCGATGGATGGGCATGTGGGTCGGTGCCTCGGCCACCCACCCCACAGCCTGGTGTCGTGGGCTGAGTTCACCTTCCTCGGAGCAGCGGGGGCAGGAGGTAAGAGAGGACGGAGACGCAGCTCCCGGGCAGGACAGCCTCCCCAGGGCAGTGGGGTGGGTGGCTGAGGTGGCAACAACTTACCATCCCTGCAGGATTCACCAGAGCCCATTAACAGCCTTAGAGAAACAAACACAATGGACTACTTTGGTTTAGACCAGATTTAGGCAGCAGCCTTAAATGTGCAGCATTTTCTGTGAGTCCCTTATCAGAGCCATCTATATATGAGCTTTTATTTCAAATCCTTGCAAAGTGATTCCTCCCTGGTAAAAGAAAGAGGAATGGTAGCTACATGTAAATAATAAATATTGCTATGGCTGCTTATCTTTGGAAGGTTTCAAACCTAACCTCCTCCAAGGTCTTCCCAGCAAATATTTTAGAGCTGTATCTTCCCCACAAAACCTTGCATTCCTGAACTGTTTATTGTCCACACGCTGATAACCTTGGCAGTCCATATTTACAAGGTCTCAGCTAAAACTTGGAGGGAGGCTGGCGATCTGTGTGAGCTTTCCAAAACTGTTGTCTTCCACACTCGTCCATTTTCCAGCATAACAAATCACCGACCCTTTAAAAATCCCTTGTCATTAGTATTTTGGCATGTTTCACTTCAAGAAGAAGACAAGCCAAGAAAACTCAGTGATGATGTTATTAAGCTAGACAGGGAGAACCTGAGGATTTCAGCTCCTCTGCAGAATTAGGAGAGGTTTTATTTTATTGAATGCCATGAGCGTGTTAGGATGAATACCTCTGTCTGCATCCTAGAAAGCTCCCTTAACTACCAGACTATTGGGTAAAACAAAGGCTTTATCTGGCAACTTTAACTCAAGCCCCAGTAAATATTTTTCATGGATAGAAAACTAAGCGTAAATGACAGATTTAGCTCAGGGGAGTTCTGGTCAGGCCTGAACTGCACTGACAGAGCTCTGCTGGGAAGCCTGAATGCTGCCTGCACACAGCCAACGTAATCAGCCCTGTGACCTTCTCAGTTCCTAGCATCTGACAAAGGGAAGAAAGTACTGCATGAAAAGCAAACCTCTAAAACCAAACTTGGTACGCTCTTCCTAGGATGCGCATGACCAGGTACCTCTATTTGGTGGGATAAGAGCCGCCTCAGATGGCTTGTCCCAGGAATACACACTCAGACACTGGGGTGATGGGTGACCTCTTTAAAAAAAAAAAAAAAAAAGCAATAACCCCCAAGTCTGAGGTCACTTAGTCCATTTTTTACTGTTGCCTGAAAGGGCCTGATCATCTCCCCTTGCTGAAGGACATGGAGGGGAAAGGAACTTCTCCCCAGGGCCAGGGCTCCCTTGCAGAGGACAGGAGGGGGAAATGCCTCCTGGCCCCCAAACTTTTCTTTTTTCCGACAGGGAGAGGCTGCAGCCACTGATATTTCCACAAAAAGAGCAAAAAGACCTCTGGAGCGGTGTTTGCAAGGCAGGATGAGGAAGCATCAAGCGATGACGTGGGGGAAGGAAGGAGGTAGCACCCCCTGCCTGTACCTGCAGTTGTACCCCTTTGGGGAGATCCAGCCCCCCTGTCAGACTGTCAACGCAATTAGGGCTGTCACTACGGCTGCGTGAGAGCCGGCGGCACTGAGCAGCGTGCGAGCCCTGCCAAACCTACGTCCCTCCACTGCACGAAGCCTCTGCAAGGTGGACCAAGTCCACACGTCAGAGTGGAAAGGCCCCATCCTGCGTGGTGTGGCGAGGAGCTGGGCAGCCTCGGGGGGGATTTTGCTCTTTGGAAATTGGACTTTCATGTGGAATTTGGAAGCCTACACTTCTCAAAAAGCTCCAGGAGAGGGACTGGAGCTGGGCTGTGGGGCTGGCTGGGATTCATGGCCTCGGATAGCCTGGGAGAGCTGGCTCCATCCGGGATGTCGGTGAAGTGGGTGAATGAAAGGGGAGAAGGCAGGGAGTCCACCACGCTCCAGCAGAACTGTGCCGAAATCAAAGCCTCTCAGCGAGGCTGCCTGGATTCACTGAGTCAGCAAATTCCAGCCAAAAAGCACTGTTTCCTGCGTTTTCTTCTGACCCGGCCCAGTGCCGAGCTCCCGCACCCAAGATGAAAGTCCTGCTTGGCCCCCAGAGCAAGGAATTTAGTGCAGAAAACTGACCAGGAGAAAGTGTGGGAAGAAGACGGCATGGGTATTGTGGAAAGAGTTGGCACGGGGGTAAAGCCAAAGAGAAGAGATGAGTGGTACTGCTGGAAAAGGCCTTGCTTCTCGTTCACATGCTCATCCCTTCCTTACACAAGGAAAACAGCCCATGCCAACAGCCACAACAAGTTGCCCAAGTATGCAAAATTTATCATAAAACGAACAGCAAAGTCTTATTCTGTGCATGGCTATGAGCAGGGGAAACCCTGCGCTCTGCTTAACGACTGAAGCACGGGAGCCTCTGTGAGAGCTGGAGGACCAATTCCCCTGGCCCTTGAGGAAACTCATAGCCATACAACACGAGAGCACAAACCTGCAGGGCAGATCCTCCTGGCAACTTGGACTCTTACTGCAATCATAAACAAGATCTCCTAGCCTCCAAAACTGAACCTCAGCTACCGCAAAGCAACAGTTATTTTGCAAGTTAAAGCCTTTATATCATTGCCTTTCCCCCCCTCCCTTCATTTAATTGTCTCGATGTCTTTTTAGAAGGCAGCAGGGAATCCTTGCTAGATGTGTGTGTGATGGCCAGCATGCTGGGCCTGAGCTCATTTGGAAGACAGGGGTGATTTCAAAATCAGGCTTCACATTAAGCAATAGCATTGATGAAGGACAAGGTGTGGGAGAAGGGGTCGGATCTGTGTTTGCTGAACACGCCAACTAAAGCTATGTTTGCTGAGGAGCTCCAGGGCTCAAAGCCTGAACTCAGCTCTGTTAAAGTTCATTCCTGCTCCAGTTCAACAGATGAAGGGGTCGGGAGCCCAGCAAGAGCAGGTCTAGCTGTCTGCACAACGTGGGACACGTCCCTACATTGTACGTGCACTTTTGGAAATGTGCCACCCCACAAAACACCTGGAGCCCAGCCCTGCAGACCTTACTCAGGCGAGGAATTCCTTGCAGCTCAGCAGCACACTGACTCATGGGCAAAAATTTGCAGAAGCAGCTCCTGCAGTATTAAGTGGCATCTACAGTTATCATGCAGCTATCATGTACTCGAGTAACAAATCATTTAATTTCAGAATGAATGGAGAAACTGTTTGTTTCTGGAAAACCCAGACTCATATCCGGGTGTAGGACATCACATTGACTTCAACGGAAGAAAGGTCATTCTGAGCACTTATCCCCATCACAAACTGTATGAGCAGGCAGTGCCAGCCCCAAGGAGATGCTGTTTTCTGCAGTTGTCCCTCCCATCAGTGACCACTGTCCCATCTCTGCATCACAGGGGCTGCGCTGCCAGGCTGCAGGCAGCATAGACAGCATCAGCCCTCATTCCTGCAGGCTAAGTGTTGCTGTGCCCGACGCAAGGCTCACCAAAGTCACCTCACAAAGTCTCATTAAGCTCAGCTCAGTTTATTTTACAAATGAGGAACTGACTGCAGAGACCTTCACATCCCTCAGATAGCATAAATCAGCCCCTGACTCAAACAAGCTGGAGGTCTAGCTCCCAGATTTTTATGAGGCTAAGCACAAAAGGCAGTAGAGCCGGGGCACAAATTGGGTGCAGGATGCCATGGTACCATCGGCTCGCAGACGCTGGGATCGGCAAGCCGCTGCCGACTACCAGGCTGCTCACCAGCGTGACCACGCAGATCAACGCAGCTGCCAGGACCAACAGCAGGTCTGCTAAGCCCGTGGAGATCAGCGTGGATGTTGGTCTTCAAGTGGCTTGACCACCCCACAGGTTATCAGATAGCTCCCCCAGACCCCCAAACGCTCCCCACTCATTCAGTGCCCAGCCAGAGCTTGCCTGCCACAGACAGAAATAGTTTTTATTTAAACAAAATGGGATTGCAATGATTTCTGAGACAAAATAGAGAATAAGTGCAAGACAGCACCCAACTCCAAAGTAAATTAAGTTGTTCCAGATGCTTCTCACTCACGGTAGTTTAATTTGGGGCTGCATTTTAAAGTTATTCTGTAATTAGTAATAAATTTGAAAGTCACCCAGAAAAACAGAGAAGTTAATCTCTTCTCTTAAAGTGTGGGAGGAGGGTATCAAGTTCTGGGATTTTCACATTTTCTTTTTCTTCTTCTCACTTTATTTCATTCAAAAGTGATAGCTTTAAAACACAGCGATGAAAAAGTTATGTTGTTCTGGTGTCTTCTAAAATAAATTTTGCATGAAATACAGTATGTGTTAAAGGCATTTGGATTCCCAGGGAATGTGGGTATACATTTCACTTGTCCTGTTACAACTTCCTATGAATTTACTCAGCTGGCTTCAATAAAAAAAAAAAAAAGAAAGGAAAAATCTGTGGGAATCTTTCTGTGTGTACATTACGAAGCTACTAGGCCTTTACACTGATAATTTAACACCAGCTAAGCACATGTGCACAGATGGGAAAATCTGAGTAATTTGGTTTCATGTGCTTTCCAGCTTCTTGCTGTAGAGATGGACGCTGAGCCCTGCCTGAACGCTGAACTCCCGAGTACCTCTCTCTGCAGGGCTGACGGCCTCTTTCCAGGGACTTAGCACGGTGCTTGCAGAAGTTAAAGCCAGGCCACAGGAGCGTGTAGCACTTCACACTCTCGTGGCAGGACCTTTCTAAGTACGGAACCCATGGGTTGAAAGCTGCTGCTAAGGCTTATTTCCTTTGGAGCCATTGGTGCTCGCTGTGACGGGGAACATCCCTGCTCGCCGTGCTCCGGGAGGAAGCTGGCAGTGTGCAAGGGGAGTAAGGCCCCTTTTGTGAGACCTAGCCAAGCGGCCTGAGTTTAACATTACAAAAGCGGCTGAGTGCTGTAGAAGCTGAGGTCCCATTTGCAAAAGGACCTTCCAGCTTTGACTCATAAACGCTGATAATTCATGCGGGGCTAATTTAGCACAGCCAGCTGTCTGCATGGCCCCTGAGTCAATGGCTGTAGCTCTGGAGCAGCACTGGTGTGCATGCCGTACAACCAGCCCCTGCTCAGCCCAGGGTGCTCAGCTACCCTGGAGTTCACTTCACACTGATATATGGGCAGGGAGCTGGTGGTGCTGGTGCATGGTCTAGTTTGGGTTTAGCCTGAGTAACTGAAGGGTTGACAGTGCCCAGCTTTGCTAGTCGGTGCTGCTCTCCAACCATTTCTGCTAAGTCAGATAGACATCATGGATGATAACCCTCAGGCACATAGGGTCAGGCTTCAACAAGATGCGGGAACATGCAACGCAAATGAGGGACCACCGGGTTGTACCAGAGCACCCAAAGAGGTGTTTTACTCTTCCAGCCTGATGTCCATGTCCCACTGGCTTCAACAGATTTGGTCTTTACAAAAGTTCTGCAGCAGTTGGCACCTAGGTGTCAACATGATTTGGCTAAAGACCTCTTAATCCTAGTTGCTCTCTATGCCTTTATGAAACTAAACCTCATTGCAGATCTAGGCTAGAGGAGGTTAAATCTCATTGAAGGGGAGCCCAATTGGCTGTGGAGCCGATGTGGCTAGGACACACCAAATTCTCTGGCTGGTGGCAGTGCTGTGGTTAGCATCACGTTGAATGGCAGCCGATTCTCCGCTCCTAATAAGGAGGTGCAGCTGGGTTAATTGGAGACAGCTTTCAGCACCGAACAATGCTTGAACGTGCTCCATGGTAGCTGTAGGGAGACAGCACAACTGCTCTGCCCCATGCCATATTCTGTGTGGGAGAGAGGGGTTATTAATATTAAAGTTAGGAAAAGCGGTCAGCCTATTACAGGACCGGGTGATGGGCGTTTCTGTGGCAGCTGCCACCTTGCCAGCACACTGAGGACCACAGACCTCCAGAGATGAAAGTGGGAGGCAGTTACACTGTGAGCCAACAGACTGGGTGTCTTCTTGCGGTGGCAGCAGCCTCATATGGAAACCTACAGCACACAACATCCTGGCAGTACACTGGCGACATTCTGCAATGACCTCTAGTAACGTGTTCGCAAAGGGTGAAAGCACATCTGTAAAATGTACTGCCTTTGGTTCTGTGCTGTGGTCCAAAACAAGCTATTGTGCAGTTGAAGATCTCCCATTTACCGAATGTATGATTTCACTATGTAGCGTGGCGTCCGTTTGGTTGCATTACCATTCTCAGCCAACCTTTTTGACATCTAGAGCTGTTTTTCAGCCCTACACCCTCATAGAGGGACTCATCTAAGCTTGGGCAGTGGGGAAGGTCATTCCACTTCTTCTGATATTGTTGCAACATTCGTGAAATCTCTACTCTTTTCGGCACTTGGCCTCCATTTTGGAAGTGTAGGAATCCGAGATCCTCTAAGCTGTGCTTTTGGAAATGGCACCACTGCTTCTTGGAAAAAAATAACAATCAACTTGTGAGCCTTAATTACATTTTTCTAACACCTTAGTGAATTATGTGCAAGGCTTATGCTGGCTTTTTTAATTAAGTAACGTATACATTAGGAAGAAGACCTCACCTGCCCCAAAGCAAATGAGTCCCAAATCTTCAGATCTGCTAATTTCTACAAGGAAGTTTCTTCTCCCTTTTTAAACATGGAACTACTCAACAGAGTAGTAATAGCTTTCTTCTCAAAAAAAATATAAAGAAATCACAAAGAATATTTACTGTCCATAAAGCACCTTTCTGAAAAAAACCCTGCATTTTTCAGCCCTGTTTAACATCTTATGGAAATAATAGGAATTGGTCTTTCATACACCTCTGTCTTTCTGAAGTCCTTACAGTGTTTTAGCTGTTATTTGCTGAATTGAAAACATAGGCTTTGACCAGAGGCTGGGTGGTGTCATTCGTCTGGCTGCAGATGTCACAGCAGGGGCCAGATTTTCACTACATTACCACAACACAGTTCAAACTGCATCTAATTAGTGGGTACCAAATACTGCTGCCCGCCTTCTCTTAAAATCCCAGGAAATAGCCACGGGTAAACATTTCACCAAAGCAGCACATGATGAAGTTGAGTTTTCATCAGCTACCTCAGCTGGTCCCTCCCAGGCCCCTGCACCAGCATCTGGGCCAGCTGCACACCCTTCCCTGGTGCTGGGGCGAGAGCTGCGGTGGCCAGGCTGAACATGATGGGCATGACCCAGCCAGGTCACTCAACAATTTTGTCTTTCCTAGCTCTTTGAGAGGCAGCTCTTCCTCCCCCGTGGTGTCGGAGAATGAAGAAGCTACGGTGGCAACCTCCATGTGTTTGATGTTCCCTTCTTTCCACAAATACCATGTGCTGCCTTGCAATCCCTGTGTATCTCCAGTCTCCCATGGGAACCTGCTCATGTCAAATTGTAAGTACTTCTGGGGCTTGCGAAAAGGCAGCAATGATTATGGTGACCTGAAGCTTTGCAGAACAGTGAGCAACATTAAGCCATGTTATGCTAACCATGTTAACGAGTTAAGCCATTATATATCATCCCCCTCCCTCAACTGCAAGATGTGGTGTTGTGTGAAACCCCCAGCAGAACAACCGAAACAGGGTCACGGATTACTTTTGAAAGGTAACATCTCTCTAACCCAGGAAGCCATCCCCTCACCCCACACATGGAGGGAGCTGTGGGAGGGAGAGGTCAAGTGAACAGACATGTGGATATAAAGAAAGGGCAACAAGGTGGATGAAAAGGTGGAAAGGAAGGAAACTGATGTTCTGCAGCTTGGGAAGAGAGGACTGGGGGTATGTCTGCCAACAGCGTCAGCAAATAGGGTTGAGGAAGGCAGGACAGGTACCATTTCTAGTATGTTGGGGTTTGATAACATAGATAGTACTAGAGCTAAAAGGCTGTTAACCTTTAAGGTATATTTTTATTTAAGTAAAAAACTAAAAGCGGCAGCAAGAGTTCTCTCTGGGGCTTAACAACTGCTGAAGCCTCATCCAAGGTGTCTGGCTAGTGGCTAAAACTTCTGGAGCTGTTGCTGCAGGCCCCTGTGAGCAGCTTCCCTGGCACCCTCCTCTTTGGGAGGTGCAGCCTTCCTCATCCCCCCTCCAGCCATGTCCTCCACATCACCTTCCCATCACTGCCGGTTCTCACAAAAGTCCTGTTCCCAAAAGACAAGCTCTCCCCTCAAGAGACTTCTTCCCAATGCCAGACATCCACTTTGGGGCAAAAAAAGCTTGGTCCATGCTAAGGAGGAGTAGGAGTCCTCAAAATAATAATCACCAGCCGCAGAGCTGACGCAACCTGAAAGCTGCTTTCACAGGATCCTATCGAAGCACAGCCATTGGAGGATGTGTCCTTAATTTCCTGAGCAGAATCCAGGAGCCGTAAGAAAAAGAATGGCAGATGCTGGCAGAGAATGCTGAAGGGTTTTTTTGGGTAAACCTGAAATTTCATGGTAACCACAAGAGGACTGAACTCTCCTCTGAACACCTCCTCATCAAAATCCAAAGATATTTCAAATGGCTCCATGAAGGGAAAATGAGTAACTTCATATATTCCTAATCAGAACCTGCTTTCATGTTAGTGCTAAGCAAAAAAAGGTGTGAGGTTTCCAAATGACAATGCCACAGTAGTAATTTAAGATAACTGTATGTACAGCCCTACAATAATGTACTCAGCGCTACAGCAAACACAGCTACCTACTCACCGTATAATATCAGCATATGTTTCATAAAAATTGGTGATTTGAAAATCTGTCTCCCAGGGCTGTTGCAAGCCTTAATTTAAGGCTGGTTGCAAGCCTTTTCCTTGAAAAGCCTCAGATGAAAGAGGCTTTGCAGTGTTTTCATCCCTTTAGATGTAAAAGTGGGGAAAAAACCCCAAACCTACCAACTGTGCAAGTCAACCAAATAGTAGCCAAGTCATCATCTAGCACTTTCATTTGGAGGTGAAACCATTTGGATTTTTATCTGTCATGCGTGTGCAAGACAAATAACACTACGCACGTATACTGTCCCTTCAGAGAATTAATAAATCTCAAAACACCTTACAGTGTCCATGATCAGCCCTGTGGAAATGATACTACAAAGCATCACAGCAAAGAGATGTATCAGCCATCTTCATGAGAAATAAAACTAAGTAATAGTGCACAATGTGGGTTTGGTTATTTAGTTAATGTCTGCAATTGACTGATTTTCTGCCCCTGAATAAGAAACATATAACTATTTTTAGGTCAAAATTAACAATTGGGGCTACCTTATATTATGGGTGGGAAGACAACAGATCAGTTTTTAAACAGAGAAAATAAGAAACTCATGTTTCAGTCACATTGTGACTCAAAGCCAAGAGAAGCCAAGAAAGTCAAAGATATTGGCTAACTCCCACAGAACTGCTTGAAAAGCCAACTTTTAGCCCCAGGTGAATTTCTTCAGCGAGTTCTAAGTCCCTAAACTTAGCTTTTAAATGTTACTTGCTGACACAACCTTAATCACAATGCTGCAAAAGCTGTATGTACATAATAATGATGTTAAACTAAGTGTTTCCAGTGTTCAGAACTTTTCAGGACTCCCGCAGATACCTGCATCTGAAATAAAATATTTAGGGAAGAGCAATTTAACTGGGATATGGTGACTAAAGGTAGTATATGAAGCACTGGTTCTGTGTGAATATCGAATAAAGAATTCAAAGGTCAAAATACACAGAGTAAGAACTCAATTCTGATGAGATGAGAATAAATATTTGTCCATCTGCAATGCTCTATCAGTTAAATGTTAGTGCTCAAAGCAAGGACCATGTACCACGACTCTTTGGGGTCTTTGTCTCAGTCTCACACAGGTCTGTTCCCAGTGCTGGAAATTATTATAAAATGCTCTGAAACCCCTGCTTGAAGGGCCCTAGGTGCAAAGCATTACTGGGATAGACTGACATTTTTAAAAAGCTTAAGAGATTTCCCCCAAACAAGGAGATTGTCAGGCCAGGATTTTCTCCTTGTATGAATAGGACTGAAAAACCTGCACTCCGTTACACTGATACTCTACCGCTGACAGAGCTGGGATTTGTGTGGCCATACAACCAGGGAGAGACTTTGCGCCCCAGCACTGATGGTTTTCCAAGCACTCTCAGACCCCTGGGACTTTACTGGGGTCCTGCTTCCCAAATACTTCTGAAAATGAGGCTTCTTTTTAATTGTACTATAGCATTTCTCATGCCAAAAACATCTGGGAAAGGCAAGAGCTGACAAAAAAGTGCCAATTTTTTTTTTCACTCTCTTGTGCATTGTTTGAAAAAGGTTTAAAGCTAAAATAAACTTCTCTGAAGCAACGCGCAGTTCACAGACAATGGCAGCAGCTGCAGATAGCAGAAATTCATTCCTGTTTATTATATTCATTAAAACTGAAGGGAGAACTGTGGCAGCATCAACTCAATGGTCATTTGAACATAATTATTAAGAGAGCATTGTTCTTTGGAGAGATGCAAAGTGTCAGACGGAACTTCACACCCTTGTCATAAAAACCCCACTTACTTCCTACTATTAATTGGATAAAATGGGCATTGTAGGATCAGAGGTGGAGGGAAATGGGTTAATGAGCGTGTGTAGGAGGCAAATGACACTGGAAACTCGGTTGTCTACAGAGAGTGGGCAGAGGAAACAAAATCAGATGTGAGCAAATTTCTGGAAGGGAATTGGGTCGACAAAACTCATGAGACAGCACTTTGTGTTCTGATCATCCTTGAACAGTACGAAAAGCAAAACTCTGGCCAGTTTGCACATGTGTTTCAAACAACAAGTCGAGAGAGAAACAAAACCAGCCATGAATCAAGGGACTGTATCGACAGCCACAAAGCAAACTCTTTTTGGAACCCAGCCACATCCTTGCATCCTACAGCGTGCGCCGTGCAGGCGTTCGCATGGTGCCTTTTGCTTCCATGAAACTCCCTCCACCTGGCTAAAAGCTGGGGCAATTTCTCTCCGTAAGCCCCAGTGAGCCCCTTCAGGGCTCTCTGTCAGTCTCTCTTTTCTTTAGTTGTCTTTCTGCTTTCCACATCAACGTTGACTACCTTGCAATGGTTGTCTGATATTAAATGTGGACTTAGTTCTCACTGCTCCCCATAAGCAGGCTTGATGCCAAGAGCAGCACATGGGTTGGACTCCGACCCCTCCACATGCAGGCTGTGGGCAGAGCTGCTCTTCAGGCTCTTTGGGGTTGGTGTGCGAGTTCCCGTGGCTATGCCTGAAATCTGGGTGTCTTTCCATGGGCAGGCATGGATGGTAAATAATTTCTGAGCCTATAGGCCACCCCTCAGCCCTTCCACCAGCCAGCACTCTCCAATGGGCATGGTGGACGTATCTATGGGGCAGCAGTGTGGGAATGCACGTCCAGACCAAGCGCAACACCATTAATCTGTACAGACCATCACATCCCACCCCCCATGGTTCAGGATCTGTACATGAACCATGAAGTCCATTCCTTGCCCTCACCTGCCCAAGCGCAGATCTGCAGCATGTTACATGCCAGAGCATTGTATGGGGCTACAAGCTCAACCAGGAATTCTGCTCCCTTCTCAGCCAGGACCCCAGTGATCTCTGTGAATGTTTTATGCTTCAGGGAAGGAACTGTTGAGTTGTTCGTGGGCTGTAAAACTTATTTTCCTTAGCTGCTAAAAAAAAAAATGGCCTTCAGACTTGAGCTGGCCAACACCAACCCAAATTCCATAGCTATTCCCAATGTTCATTGGTATATAACTGCAAAGGCAAATTATTGGACCCTTTGGAAAAGTAGATTCTACCTTTCAGCAGAAAGAAAAGTGATTCTTTAACAAAATGTACTCCCTTTTTCTGAGACTGACCTTCCTTTGTACACAGCTGTGAGTCTTTTCCTGTAAGTACCAGGGATTTTTGGTACAAGGATAATTGGTCTCATCTTTCGCTCTTATATTAGCTGATAATTTTTTTTTGTTTAAATTTACTCCTGCTAGCCCTCATGCACAACCAGTTTGTGCATCTAAGTCAAAGACATCCAAAACTCACTTCTTCAGCCTGGTCTCCCACTGGAATGATGTTTATATGACTGTGTTGCCCGCCTGCCTGTCTAATTGCCTTCTCATCCCTTCCAGGAGTTTCAGAGCAGTTGGATAATTTCAGCTTAATGGGGGGGTCAGAGCCTCAGAGGTCACAGCTGAAGCTCTAGGAGGGCTTCCAAGCCCCTCTGAATGACCATCGAGGCCCCTCCTGACATTGCACTCAGATAAAACCTAGGCATGCATCATCCTCCCCTTTGCTGCTGATCCCCTGGCTCCACTGCAAGGGCAATAGGCTGTCCCCAAACAGGTCCCTGATCAGACGGCTCAAGAGCCAGGACTGCAGGTTGACTCCTTCAGTGCTTTAGCAAATTTGATCAAATATAACTTTTGAGTCTACACCTGATTTGGTTTTATCTTGTCCAGCAGTTCAGACTGCACGGACAAAACTCTGTTTGCTCCAGCAAACAGAGGGAGGAGGATGCATTCCTCCACTCAGCTGGAGTTACAGGGAACCTAGCTGTACTCGCTACTTTTGGCCTTCTTGCTAGATCTCAGGAAGTCATTATATGTTATACAAGTAATTAACTGTGCTACAAATGCTGGGTGATCCCTAGTTCCTTGCTGCCTTTTGCTTACTGGGTTGGGTGTTGACAGTACTTGGAGCAAGAGACCCACACATAGAGTGTAAAACTAAACCAAAAGCTCTGGTTAAGGTTCAGATTTGATGAAATTTTAGACTGTGGTCCAAAATTTTGTGCTTTGAGTTGCTCTGTAGTCTGTGTGTTTCACAGCACTGGGGAATAAGAGTTCTTTTGCCATAATTCTTTCATACATGAAGAAGTGGGAAATTCACCCCAGTCCTTTTGAAAGCACACTCTGTGCTCAACGCGCCAATTAAGAGCTTCTGAAGGCACCAATAATGCTGGAAAATTGCCAATCAATCAGACTCAGAGAAGGGCATCACCTATAAAACAATTTCAAGGTGACCAAAGGTTGCTGGAGTAGATATGTACCTGTCCTCCCAGCCAAATGCCATTCTCAGATTGCATGTTACGGTCTCCATCGAAATTAATGCAAGTTCTTCAGTGGCATCCAAAAATCTCTCAATGACATTGTGAAAACCAGAAATTTATCATGTTTATTTTACACCATTTAAACCACCTTGCTCACAAGCTAGCTAAATTGTGTGCTTAGTTGAATGGGAACTTACTGCCAAAAGAAGAAGAAAAAGTCAACGGACAAGTTCATAGAGGTGTGGTTCAGCGGTGTCCACACCTGGTCTTGCTACGTTGGTGACTACTGCAAACTGGCAATGTTTACCAGGTGAATGATAATCTAATTTCCTGCACTCTGGTCTAAATATCCACTCGTGGTCATCACTAGACACAGGGACCAGGTTAGATGGACCTTTTGCTTGCTACCTCCAGGGATTCCTTGTGTGCAGTAAAGTGAGCCCTGCTGGATGTTGTCTTAGTCAGATGAGTTCATGACTTCTTACCAGAAGAAAATTCAAAGAAAAATCTGAATTTAGGGTTTACTTTCAGCACAGGTAGTGAAGGGAATGTTCTTCAAACTATCATCTGAATTCCCTCCAGTAAAAATATTTTAACATTTTATTTTTTTATTTTATCTACATGTCATAGCCAAAAGGCCTCTGGGTACTCAAAAACCGAATTAAAATTTTGATAATCTATTAATAAACTGAGTAAAGGAGATACAAAATTCTTCAGGTACTCACACATTCCTTCTATTGACTTGAGTAAAAAAGGACTACATTTTAGTTAGGTAATGTTATTTCATTCTCTTTTCTAAAGGGAATGTGCACGTTATTGAGGATTTTTGTACCTTTATCATTCCGTTTATTCAGATAGTATCGCTATTTTAATCCAATTTAAATAGTGTGTTTTTCTTTAAGAGTAAACCTGTTTACATTACATTTAAAATCTTGGCGTCTTTTACGTGAGACGAGACTTAAGCAATCTATCTCTATAATTTAAATTAAGCACAAATAGTATTCAGGCAGTGCATGCTGTTACTGAAGTTTTAAGAAAGTAAAACAACAGGCTTCGGGGAAGTCACTTGCTGAGCACCTGGAACAAGAATTTGCTGAAGTGATACACCAGCTCTCGACAGCTGCAACTTGTTCTGCAGGTGCAGAAAGCACTTCTTCTTCCTCTCAGTTCCTTCAGCTCAGCTCAGTTCAGTAATTACTTCACTCAATGCTAAGACACCACTTGAGAATTAAAAAAAAGGCAAACCAAGTTTCCCTCTCTAGTCTAGGAATAAAAACTACGTACAAGATGTTTTCACGCACTAGTTCGAAACTGAAGGACAAGATGGCCTGAAATAATCTGTCCAATCCTGTTCCTAAAGGTGGTTTTCCTATCATTTAATACATCAAGTAGTTTTTAAAAAATAGATTAGTTTTGACCTACTTATTCTTGAATTATCTGTCATATTCAGTTAATAACAGGCAACTTAATATCATGGTGTTCTAAATTTATTTTTGTATTCTGACTCCGTGCACACACAATTTGATACAAATTACCAGAAAAATTTCAATAATAAAAATGGTTTTATTTCATAATGTTATCTATTATAGATAACATTAAAATTTGAATATATATATATATATAAAGTATGCTATGGCTTCAATGTGTACGTATTATATATCCTCTAAATTGTTAAAACCACCCCAATTTCAGTGTAAAATCAATTTTTAGCTGCAAATCAATATATTTTGGTTGTTATGAAACAATAACTTCAACTTTTCCTTTGAAAAACATCTAAATTATACAAAGCAAACCAAGACTTAAAAGGATTATTTAAATTAAAGTTATTTACTTGCTGATTTAAATCACAATTGTGACCGGTACTTTAACTCATTCTGTCTTACATGTGTACATTAATAACAGCATACCTTTAGCTCATAAATGAGGCCAAACTTCCAGCGCAGCCAACAAATACCTAAGATGAAATTTATAAAAAACCCAACAAACTGAGCTCAAAATTGTTGTGTCTTACTTTCTACCACGGGCTATGAAAAAAATCTTTGAAGGAATTAATTTATGTTAATACTGGAAAATATATGAAGAATAAAAATTATACAGTTGATTCTATATTAAAGTTTAAAAAATTAAAATGCAGAAATGGGGAAAATAATGTTTTCAAATGTATTTGGGGAAGGTGGAGATGCTGGGGTAAGGAAAAAAAGCTCTACACGGACTTTGCTTCTGTTGCACAGCATTGAGAGTCAACTCACACGGGAAGAAGAAAAGGTGGGGATTTTAAAAATTATTTCCCCACCGAAAAGCTTTATAATCTAAAAATGTGTGCATGAGAATTTAAAGCTGCTACATCTTTTCCTTTCACTGTTTCATAAATCACTCGGCTCTGATCTCACAAATACTTCTTGCTTCCTTACAACTTGCAGCACTTTTTTTTTCCACTGCAGCTGCAAAATCTGTAACTCCAAAGTCATCGAGGCGGTGCACTTTGAGGGGTGAGGGGGAGGAGGGAGGGGGGAATCTGTTTGCTTTGAAGCCCTGTGCTCCAGAGGATGTCATCCCAGTTCCTCGCTGGCCTATCTCTTAAGCCTGTTAAAGGGTACTAAAAGAACTGTCAAAACTTCCAGTGCAGTGCGGCAGCACTTACTCCAAATCCCATGAAAGTAACTGGTCTGGTGTGATAAAACAAGCTAGAAACAAAAATGCTCTTAGTTAAATTGAGCTGAGGTTGATGACGCTTCGCGTTGGCCCCTTTCCAGGCCACAAACACACCACCCTTTCCTGCAAGCGCTCGTGATTATAAAGACGACTCTTGAATCACCTAGTTTGATCTTCTGGTTTATCATTGCCCAGATCCTCTCACACTGACCCCAAAGATTTCAGTTCAATGGTGTCCTCAGGAGAGACTGGCGTGTGGCCCAGGTGGAGGACAGAAGAAAGTCAGATGCTGCTGGTGGCGACTCCTGAAATGACACCTTCCCTCGTGACTGCATGATTCAAAGAGCCACTTGTTCCTTCTCAGGCTTGAGCATCAAGTCTGAATATCATAGTATCATTTTCATCCATCTCCTCATCTCTGCTACCATGTCACGTATACATTATGGCCACCAGTTTGCAAGGTGGTCCCTACAGCACTCAGGAGGTACACCCATCTAGCAGACAGATATAGCTCAGGGTTAGAAATAAAACATGGCATCAAGAACAGGCAGCGCCTAGCAGCAAGATGGGGAAATCCATCACAAGGGAAAAGATACCCATTGCATGGGTTAAAAGTGGGAAAATATTTCCTCTTCCAAACACGTACTTTGAATTGCCCAGCAGAAATTCAGGAGAGGAAATGCATGGGCAACTGCAAGCATTCACAAGGCAATGAATAAAGCCCCAAAAGTCAGAAAAATATGTAGAAAACCAAAGGTAGCTGCAGCACAACCAATTTGGGACTTTTTTACTGGCCTCCTGGGGTATATTTGCACAAAGATCAAGTTTAGGTCATATTTTGCTTCCTTTTTCTGCTCAAAACTTACAGCTACAATGACGGGCAGAAATCAAATGCTTCATGGCATACTTTGTAAATGCAAGGTTCAACTCCGGTTTACGGAGTCAGGACTTAGTGGGTTTCCTTCGCTCCTCACACCTCCCTGTGGCACCTCCAGATTAGACAACAGTAGGCTATGCTAACAAGAGGCTGACTTAAAGGTAAGGTGGAGACGCAGCATTGCCTGTGTTAAACACCCAGCACAGCACGACGACGAGTTCAGTGCATTTTGGGAATTCAAAGCCTCAGTTTCTCATGGAATCGCCCTAGGGATTGGAGCAAAATGCTATAGGCTTTAGGATTAAATCCCAAGTGCTGACAACACCAGCATTCAACCTCACTCAGGAATGTTCAGCAGAGCAGAGCACAGGTCCTCGGAAAGCGATGGGATCACCACCACTCTCCTCTAGTAGCATGTAGACCTCTTTCAACCCCCATTAAAAACCACATGCAATTATACGCTCTCCATAGCATAGTGCCATGTTGTTCCTCCTCCCATTAAATGACACTTTAGGCAATAAACATTCGGCACTGGTTAAAGCCAGCCGGCAGACTTCCACCTCGATCAGCAGGCAGCAAGGGATCAGCACGCTTGGGGATGCGGCAGGCCACACCTCAGCACAGTGGGGCTTTGGGTCGTAAAGTAAATTAAATGAGCTAATTAAGGAGGCGCTTTGTTTTGTTTCATGGAAATTTAGAAGATAGCTCCACTTTCTGTAAAGCTGGAAGTATGTTCATAAAAGGGACAGTGCTGGTATCCCCATATTAAATAGCACATTGGCTGTAAAACAAAGAAATCAATGCATCTTCCACCTTTTTATAGGGGAAGCAGAAGTCTCTTAAAAGTGTAGTTAGAGTTGTTGTGGGGAGGGAAGGAGGGCGGTTTTACCACTGATGTCATTGCCAGCATAAGCCTTTTATGGTCATGACTTAATAGTTGTCTCTCTGCTTCAGAATCAACAAAGAGCAGAGAAAAAAGGCTTGCTTCCTCCTTGGGAAATGGTGCGCGTTCAGGGAGGAAGCTGTCTTCCTGTTTTCTCCATATTTGCAGCTTTGCATGGTTTTAGCAAGTTCCACAACTTTAAGCCTCTTCCATATGGAATGTGTTCCTCTAAACATCTGGCTGCTTTTTTATTGCAGTGATAAAACAGATTTATTTTCTACAAACCATATAAAATATTACTTTCTCAGTGTACGATCTACTGTGCCTTTAAAAGTAAAAAATACACAAAGAGATCAATAGACTTGCATGTTTTTCTTTTGCTAGTGACAAAATCCTTTTCTAAAGACAACTCAAGGCTTAATTCTGAAACTGGAAAGGAAGAGTCTTGTGTCCATGTTTCTTGATGCAAACCAATGATACAAACTTGGATCTAAACTGAACTATAAATCCAGCCAAAGTACATTTCTTAGGTCCAGGTCAGATTTGAACGTGTACCTCTCACACTGGTTCTTAGCCTATACGCATCGTCTTGTAACTATCGCTGGAAGAGAACGGAACGCTTTGATTAGTTTAGAAGTCATCTTTCTAATTTGCCTGGATGATATTAGAAAAGAATGGCTTGTGCCAAGAAATTCAGAGGACTATACAGTAACGAAGAGAAGAGCATTCGTTGATTATCTAATGGCAGTCTGGCTGCAATGTCAAATTTCAGTGGGCAGGGCACTCAAGCAATAAACCAGGAAAAAAGCCATTATAAATCAACAGAACGTCTTGGCTTCCCATTCCATTAGCTGTTATTTTTAGACGTACCGCATGCATGGCTAAGCCACAATGCTGCAGAGT
This sequence comes from Balaeniceps rex, assembly GCA_013401315.1. NCBI lineage: Eukaryota > Metazoa > Chordata > Aves > Pelecaniformes > Balaenicipitidae > Balaeniceps > Balaeniceps rex. The sequence continues at coordinate 122,324 of VYZW01007198.1, forward strand.
GCTCCTCCAGAAGTTTTAATCTTTTTCTCTCTTCAGTATTTCACCTGCTGCTGCCTGAAATGACACAAGCGTTCACTGCATGCAAGAAGCCTAAAAATGAGCTATAAACAATATTGTGAAAGATCTGGCCAACACTCGCTACAGGGATGTAGTCCAACAGTGGCTTCTTTAGAGAAGTGGAAAAAAATAAATGAGTCATTTTCTAGATGCTTTGACAAATCCTGAATTGAGCAAAGTCTGGGTTTGTGCATCAAAAAATGGTGATGCTTTATACCTCAGCTTGCAGCTTTATACCGGTACCATTTCCAGACTTTCGCTGCCTGCGAAGCCCATCTGCCCCTGTGGGAAGGGACCAATGAGGGGAAAAGTGACTAGGGGTGGGCCGTTTATTTGGGAGAAGAGTGGGGGTAAAGAAACAGCGATGAAAAGGGTGGTCAAGAAATGGGAAAAGGCTTCATAAGACATGCAAGCTGTGTGAGTGGTGCTGTCTGGAGGTCCTTGTGGCGCATCCCTGTGCCAGACCACTACAGCCTAAATCAGGACAATCGACCCAACTGGCTGTCCTCGCCATACCACACATGCCAGACCTGCTCCTGTGGTCAGGAGGACCAGGGCTGGGGTGCCTCTCACCAGCAGGACAACACCTGGAGGGGATGGATTGAGCATCCTGGTACCACCCTGGCAGTGCACTTTCCAGGTCCATCTGCACTAGCACCCACCACCTCCTAACAGAAAGTTTGCTGCAATGTGTTAAGGACAGAGAACACAGCTCTTCATTTAAATGAAGGCTGTATCCTTGAACATGAAAGGGTTAGATTTGCATCTTGTGGGTCTACAGTCAAAGACAAATCTGGGCCACCCAGACTAGAGACTGACTGGAAGTTGAAGTGAAATCAACTGCTCTGTGCCATTGCTCAACCCAAGAGAGGAGTAGCTGTAACCCCAAACCAGCTCAGGAAGGGCTAAATCCTATGTGAGTGTCACAGGTGCTATCACTGCAGCTGAACCAAGGGTCTGCCTTCACATCAGATGAGAATCTGTGCATTTTTAGGGCCTGAATGGTGGCACAGCCACAAGCCACCGCTGCTCCTCAGGCCTGCCTGCTCTCACTGCCCCACTGAAGGGAGGAGACAGGGCAGAGACTTGGCTTTGCTCCTCCACCATCATGTGCCAAGGAGGATCCCTGATGACAGATATGGACCTGCGGCCACTTATGTCCTGCCTGGAGGGGTCACAGTCTCCCTCCTGTATTTCTGACCAATAATTAACTCCCAGTTAATGTGAAGAAGTTTTCTTGCAAATACTTGCTATTTTTTTGGTGCTTAATAGTGCCCATGTAATGCAGCAGGATAACGTGAAAAGTCATTAACTTGAAGTAAATAACACCCCTTTCTCCCTAAAATGCCATTTGCTACCTTCTCCACATAACTAGCTTTCTTGCAAAATGAGTGTATATATTGCATGAAAGGCTTATTGAAAACGATTAGATACCCTCTTACTAAACACACCCATTTTTAAAACTACCTCAAATTTACTTAATTTCTGGGTACAGTCCAGGAAGCTGCTGGTGGAAAACTACCAGACATGGAGAGACCTCATGACAAAGTTTATGCCTATATTTGTCATAATGACTTTAGACAGCAATGCTACTTTTTCTGATGTCCACCGTACTTTCTGATAAAGGTAAATGCAGCATACCCAGAAAAAACACCCCTACACCTCAATGGTTTTGAATCACCAATGCTTAGAGCCTTGTTTCCATGTGAAATAAGTGACTGAGTAAAACCACTCATAAAGCTACTCTCTGCAATGTAATATCCTATGATTTCTTTGAATCTGGTCCCAAGCCACCAAAGGACTGCAACACAGTAAGTACCATAGGACAGGCTGCCTTTGGAGGATGAGCAATCTCATTGTTGGAGGTTTGCAGGAATGGGCTTTACAAGTACCTGACTCAGAAGCTGGTGATCCTGCCTTGAGATAAGGTGGGAGTAGGTGGAGTTGGGCCTCCTCTTGAGGTCTTTTCCAACCCCATCTTCTGTTATTCTAGGTGAGCAGCTCTGTTTAGGTTGATAAAACCCACATGCCACAGCTAAAGCTAAGCATATGCTTAAGTGCTTTGCCAGAGTGATGCACAAGTGCAAAACAGATACAATACCTTGCATGGCTTTAGGATATACACTTTGTTTTTCTAACGTTCAAACTCCCCCACAGCAGTAAGAAGGCACAAGCTCAAACAAGCACGGCTGTTGGGAGAGCAGCTTCCTTGCCCTTGGTATCCCTCACTGGAGAGACAACGGGCAGAGAGAGATTTCCATCTGTTGTACAGGGCACACAGCTTTTTCACTATCTGAGTTGGAAACCTTCACTGTGATCAGAGAGGAATCACCTGGGTTAATGCGTGTTTCAGTTTAGACTGTACAATTTTAACCATCAGCTGCACTGGAGAGGTAGCACCGATGTTCCTGACCCACTCTCAAAGGCAGATGTGCATGCTCCATTTAATCAACAAGAAGTACAGATTTAATTCCTGAACCTTCCCTTCTCAAACCGGGGAATTTCCTGAAGTCATACAAATCGTTTCCTACCTGACACAAAGCTTAGATCCCAAGAGAAAGCCCAAGTCCTCTTTTTTCTCTCCTTTGTCCTCAAAGCCCAGCACTGCCTTGAGTCCCAGGGTGGTTTATGCATTTCAGAAGCAAAACTACGTGTGTCATCCTGAGAAGAAACCTAAGAAGAAACGTCTCAGCTTGGTGTTCCAGTGTGCCGAGTCCTTGCTAGCTACAACTGCAAAAGACTCGACCTAGTAGATGAAAAGTGATCCTCCTAAACATTAGTAGCATTACCATAAAAAAACCAACCAAACAAAAAACAACCAAAAGACCAAATGGAGAGCTATGTTTTTGTGTGTAGTTGTGTTACTTTAGGTGAGGCAGTTCCTAACAACTAGGCACGAGGTAGGTGGCATTTCCAGTTCAATCCCAGTTTGCACAGGGTGAATGTGGGTAGGTCTTTTAGGTTCTCCATGGCTCATTTTATATTTGGGCAAACTTTCTCAGAGAGGTGTCACACTGATTAACTCATTAACATTAGGAGAGAGCTTTGTATTCCTTGGATAAAATGACTGGGGAAGTGGGAGCATGCCATTATCATGTCTGGGTAATGAAGTAAACAGTCCTCAGCTGGTGTCAATGGCAGGGATTAGCTGGTGCATGTAGGGCATCTGTTACATAAACTGGATCTCAGAAGCCTGTAGAGCCAGATGCTATAAATCACTTCACTGTATTTGGGATGTCTATGTTAATTCATGTTCAGTGAAATGCAGTTAAGAAACTCAGTTTAAAAGGCTGGATCCTGAGTCTTTGCTTCAAATGCAAAAGGAGATCCAAGAGTCTGTGAAATGAAGCCCTCCACTTCACTAGGGCTTCACGTTTCCATAGCGCCAGCAACAGTGAAGCAGGTTTTAAAGACAAGTGAAGCAGCTGCCCAAGACCCTGATTTCAGAGCATGTAGGAGAGTTTGGATCGACCACGTGAGTGGAAACCCAGCTGGTGAGACAACATCAAGTTGACCCAGTAACTGAGAGGTTACTGCATGGAAGAGATCCCTGAGACCTGTCACAGCCTCTAGGACCAGCATTGCCTGAGCTCCTTCTGCAAAGCAGATCATGGAGGAAGAGAAAGGCCAGTGTTCCCTCAGCAGAGGTGGACGATATGGGCCTCGCTGTGACACAGGGAGGAGCAGGAGTCAGCTTTGAGGACACATGCTCCAAAGAACCCTTGAGAGGGCTACAGAAAGGGTGGCAATGGTGAGGCTTGTGCTAATCTTTGTCATCTTGGCATCCTGCCTTTGCTGCTTCCCAGTTCCCTTTCCTATAACTAAACAACCCTGCAGGTTGTGCCGACATCTAGCATGGGATTTAAGCTCCATCTTTGCCCCAGGACTACAGTCCTTCAGTCTGTGAGGAGAGAAGCACCTCCCAAGGGCAATTCAACCACCCAAAGGCCAGGACAGGCACTTTCTGAACATGCTTGTCTCTTTCCACTGACCGCAGAGATAGTCTAGATAAGCAGCTGAGACAAATGGCCCAAGTTTCTAATCACTAAAGTGAATTAAATCCCTCTTCCCAGGGATGCTGAGGGGAAATCTGGCTTCACTGAACTTCATGGGGTTGCAATGGGCAGGGATTGCTTTCATCCCTCCCTGGTGCTCCACACTTCGTTACTGCTCAAGTACAGAGAGCTTGACTTAAATCAAGCAAGATATATTCTCTGCTGTTGCAGGCAATGATTGACTGTAGTTTTACCAATTTCTTTCCCTAGAAGACCAAAGGTTTTTATTCAAAGTGCTAAATCCCTCCTCAAATTAGCTGCTTTGGTGAGAAAAAAATGGCTTTTTTTAGACACTCCAGGATTTTATGAATGTAGGCAAATTAAAGCACCTTAAAAATAAAGCCTGCAGAGTCTAAGGGAAGTCTGGAGAGCAGTCTAAGTGCAACATGCTGAAAAGTTGTGTTGTTTTGGTTTTTTTTTCCCCTCAATCATTTTACTAGTTAATCTTCCTGGGAACAGAATGATATTTACTCATCCCATGAGAGAGTGGAGTTGTCAGGAATCCAAATGATACCAAGGGATAAGGTTTAAGGAACTCCACCATTAGTCATCAAATGGGAGAAAGTGGCACAGTTCTTTGGCGATGGACTGTGCTTTTCTCCTCTTGTAGATTTTATCTGATTTTCTCCACATTAAATGGGGAAATGTTATGAATTGTCTGGGGCGGGGAATAAATGACAAGCTCAGAGAATGATCCCCCATCACTAAGGCCTAGGGGAAAGTTTGCGGCCATCATGGCTGTATGAAATCAAACAAAAAGACAATGTTCTATCAGAAAAATAATACATGGAAAGGGTCAAATACCACATTTTCCATACTAGCTTCCCCCGATGTTCTCATGGCCCCTGGCTCCCAGCATTGCTCCATGCTGTGCCACGCAGACTCACCAGCACAGATCTCCACCAGCCTGGGCACCACTGTCCTGCCCTCTTCTCCAAGGGGAGGAAGTGCTGTGGCTTTTCCCATGTCCCTACAGACCATGCTTTGCTTTCTCTTCATCTGGTTGCCAGGTATATTAAACTGCCATTAGCAAGGGTTTAGAAGGCACAAGATCTGAGTTCATTTCCTTGCTCTGTGCTAACTCTTTGTGCAACTTTATGGACAACCCATACACCCATGTCTCTACCAGGAAATAAAATACCCCTGGCGTTGTTCTCTGGTGTTCACCACCACCAACACACCACAGACCACATCCAAATCATTACACTCTTCTAACTTCCAAAGTAAGGTCTGAATACAAATTCAAATTGTCTGTTGGGAACGGTGAGCTGTGCCAGCGAAATGTTTGAGTTGGTTTGAGACAGAAATCAACCACGGGCCATTCAAACAGGTAATCACATTGGTACAGGCAATCATGTTCCACTACCTTGGGACATGATGGTGTCACCACTTTTTGTGGTGCTGGGTCTCAGGCTCTCAGCACTCCATCTATCAATGAAGGATCATAGCAGTTCTTTGCTTATGACATGGAGTTAAGATGTCAAAATATGTCATCTCTCTGTGACAGAAATAATCACAGATAGGAAAGATCAATGAGTATAATCTTACGAAATGCTGCATTCTTCCAACATACCTCTGGTTTAGTCTATCCAATGAGTCAACAAACGCTGTTATGCATCTTGCAGTTTTGGCCCCAGAGGTGCAAAGCACCAATAGTATGCAGCCCTTTGGAAAAAGCTCAAATAAAAGAAAGAGTGTGCCCTGACACAGTACTTCGCGTCTCACTATCTCAGAGTATTTGATACCCTTATCCAGGATGTATAGAGCCTTGTTCCATAAATGGTCCCAGTGGAAGTCAAGTGACATGCTACACACCACGAACAGGCAGTTCAGAGTTTGGGCAGGCTCTAACATGCACAACGTGCTGAGATGGATGAACACAACCCTATTCACATATAGGAAAAGGCAATGCTTAGTCAGCTGAATTGCTCCCAGGACTCTACTGATTGCATCGCCTAGGTCTCCATTGAGTACAGAAGGAGTTTAGATTCTACAATGATGTGTTTACATTCTGGAGCTGGATCCTACCACATGGGTCAGCTGAGCAATGGTAACTCACCTTGCACGTACTGGAAGACTGCAGCAAGGTAATTTGTCCTAGTTTAGCCTGTAATTAACTGCGGTTGAAATAAGTCTTTTACACTGGCTCCAGGCTAAGAGCATGTATGCACATGGAGAACTCAACACCTCAGCTAAGGTGTTGTGGCTTCAATCATGGTAATTTGGGCCTAAATCTGACCATATCATCTTTCAAACTAGATTCAAGTAGAAACTGCCATGCATAATGGGTAAAGTTTTTGCCTAAGTGCTGTGGAAAAGAAATGGGACTCGCATTCATGTTTCTTACTCACCAAGATTTATCCTGCTTATTGCCATTTCATTGCCTTCCACAGAATTATTAATTCACTGTAACACATGTCAGAGAAAAATCAGGAGCACTGTCTTCCCCTGATAGTTCTCAGCTACTAAATCATTGTTTTTTAACGCAGAAAGGTAAGAGGCAGAGAAAATAACCCCTCTGTGAAGAACAATCTACTTGAGGATGCCTGTATTTCATGATCCTATTGTATTTGTGTGTGAACTTCCACTAAATCAAGATAAAGCATCCACTTAAGTCATGAATGCAGTCCAATCTCAGAGACAGGGGTCTGTACAAAGCCTGTGACAACTCAGGCAGCTCAGTCAGTCTTATCGTTACTCTTGTTGCACGTATATGTGCTGCTCTTCCATAGGTCTTTGCTAAAGTTGAAGAATATTTTGGACATGCATAAATGGCTGTGTAAAGTGAGGCCACTCCAAACCGAGTGGATGGGAGCCAGCTCTAGTTCAGAATTATGCTTCAGCTAATGCGTCCTGCTGATCTGCTGACAGCAAGGAGGAAATAAACAGGAGGTGAAAAAGAGAAGACCCACAGAGCAAGGAGGCATTGGAGAAGGAATCCAACCTCTGAGACTGGTTACACATGCAAGGAGCCCTGAGCCTGTCCTCAAGCCATGAGAACCACATGGACAGAGCTCGTCAGCTCCTACATACCTACGCTTGTCTAGTGCTCTCAGAGAGGCTGATAACAAGATGGGAATGAAGTAGCCACATGTGAAGAGTACGTGCAGGAAATGCAGCACGCTGCTTTTCCATAGCACAGCTGTGGAGATCCAGCTATCAGAGGACTGGAGCTCACTACCAGTCCTCCAGTCCAGTCCCACCTGAAGGCAACCAGGATGCACAGTGTCTCCTCAAATGTTTCATTGTTTTTCAAGAAGCCCTGTACCCACCATCAATCCTGAGAGGTCACTTTGGCAGCTCCCAGCCAAGAGGGCTGACCTATGGACAGAAGTTGCACTGCTTCAGCTAGGAGGGAACACAGATAACCATCCCAAATGTGCATTACAGAAAGGGTTATACCATGGCAAGTCGCTTAAGCCAGGACATATGTGCAAGCTGACACCTATGGTGAACAAGTAGTTGAACATTGGAGAAAGCCCACTCAGAGCCAAAGCAGTTTAATGGACCCTGGGAAATGTCTCACCGTCATTGAAACTGGGATAAGCTCTGCACAAAATATCAGGCCAAGCTTCCCTTGGGAGACAGCGGGGAGAAACTCCCAGCACACTGACAAGCACAAAGTCCACAACAGAAGCAACAGCTGCCTTCCCCTGTCCATGCACACACCGATACTCAGATCCTCTGGCAGGGGGATGGACAGGAAGCCCACACCAAACTCTGCAGTACCTTGGGCAGTCCAACATGGGGGCATGGTGAGGTTGTGACTTTGCTAACCCCACACAGGAAAGTAAAATAAGTGTGGTTGCCACAACTGTAGAGGCATCCTTGGCTCATGAAACCACATCACAGTGTGATCATCTTCCTCTTAGTACCCTCGACATCATTGCAAAACCACCCTCTGCACTCCAACGGTCTATTCAGAAAGGAGCCCTGGGATTCATTTCACACCATCATGGCACGGTAGACAACAAACAGCTACTAACACTGAGCGCACTGTGGTGGTGCTTGGCACTGTCTGTCCCAACCTCCTTATCTTCTTTTCCTCTACTTAAGGCAACCAGCTCAACCTCATGGTGATGACAACATCACACTGATGCGTGGAGTTATCATTACAGTCTTCTGTCATGGTCACTGCTTGTCCCATCACACAAAGTGGAGTCTGCAGGAACATCAACAAGTGCTTGGAACAGGTTTTCTCTACACAGCTTGGCTTTCATACAGCTGTGGAGAATGAATTTCTGTGGTCCCTTGCAGGGAAGCAGTGTTCTTCCAAAACAAACAAAAACCCCAAACCAAATGAAACCAAAAAGATGGGTTTTTTTCCCTGTAAGTAAACCCAAAACTGGAAACTTGCATTATCATAAAAGAAGTGCTGACTGGTTCCCAAGCAGGTAACAAAAATGTTTACCCTCCAGTAAATCGGATCATTTTGATCGTAGAGTAATACAGCACAGCATGAATTTGTTCTCAAGGTCAGGTCCTTCCCTCCAGCCTATTTCTGCTCAGGGCAGGCGTAGCATTGCTTTAGACTCCTCCAAACTTTCCTGACAGCCCTCTAAAATTTTAGAGCTATCCCAATGCAATGCAAAGGCAAATACTTCCCCACTCTGGTGTCTGGCTGGCGAGCAGCATGTGAATAAGGCAGAGTCACTCAGCTGAGAGGAGCAGTCCTGGCAGAGCACAGCTCCGTCATCATTAGAGCACAGCCATCCCCCGGCAGCTCCCCACACCCGGGACACACCACCTCTCCTGGCCACATGGGAAGACCAGATTCAGCTTCCCGGCTTGCAGATGGGCTCTCAGTCCCATGTCCCATTCTCCCTGTGTATGGCCCCGACGCTGCTCTGCATCAGCCCGGGTGCTGCTGCAGCTGGTCACTGTGAGCGGTCGGAGGCAGCATGCATTGTAAGGGCTGTCAGCACTGCAACCAGTTCCAGTGACTCTCTTTTTGATTTACATTTTCTACATCCTTGCTGAGAAACCTCAATTGTCTATTTAATCCCTCAGCACTGGAGCAAAAGCATTCAGCTGTGCAACCCAGTATAGCAGGCGCAAATTTGATACCCATTAAAGCTGAGGAGTTACCAGGCATAAAAACCCATATGGGGACACTATAATCCCTGGTGTAATTCCATTCATTTTCGTGTACCAGTGATGAATCTGACACAGCGATCGGGATTTCCATCTCACACCAGCTTCCCACATCCCTTTAGCGTGTTCAGTAGAAGCAATTCCAGCTTTTATTTATATAAGTGTGAGCAGAATTAGGTTTATTCTGCTGATGTTCTCTGATGTTCCCCTGCATGCTCTGGTCATGAGCAGGGACCACAGCTTTGCTCTCTCTGTACAGTTTTCCCTACCAAATAGATTTCTTTACAACCACACCATTTTTAACTCTGCTTACTTCCAGAGAGTGATGGGAGCTGGGTTTAGGGACAGGCACACGGGGCAATGGCATGAAATGCTACACTGTGCCAAGATTCAATTAGGGCACGACTCAACCTTGGTGCAGGAGTCGAGCACCGCACTCTGCAAAGAGTGGAGATGTGCTTCAAAGGACTGTCACACAGAAGGTCCAAAGATGACAACACGAGCCTGAGAGTCTGCAATATACTTACCACTGGGTGCAGCTGAGCATGTGTGTCTCTTGTGAAGTTTTATTGTCCGGATAACAAATTACACATCAGGATGTATGAAAGTCACAAGCATTATACCCTCACTTTATAGGCCTGGCACTAATGTATGCATTTGGGTTTAAAGCACTTTCTTGCAAGTTAAAACCCAGCCCTGCTAAGAACTGGCGTAATTCAATACTTCCTTTGAAAAACCTCCCATAGGAAGATTAGAACAATCTTAGTGATTACAGTCTATCTGGGGTCCACAGATGCCCGTAATCTATGGAAATTGTGAACTCAAAGGATTTATGTCTAAATGTGATTTAAAATCCACTACCAAATCTCCATCGTGGTGGGGATTTTTTTAATGATTTCTTTCTTTCTCCTCTCTCCCTCTTCTTTTTTCCCCCCTCAGACTGAATTTCTGTAAGTGGCTGTAATGTCTGTCTCGAAGACAAACAGGCGCAAGTCAAACAAGAGCCTGCCTCCTTTGTTGCAGCCGCGGTGTGCGTGCAGCGTCCTCCACGGTAGTTGCAGCAATTGCCCCAGTCGGAGGCTCCGCTCTGGAGCCTGTCTGCAGCCCTCTCCCTGATGAAAGGCAGCTGTGGACGGGTTTCAGTTTATTCTGTTTAAAGATCTATCACGTACTCCCACGTGAATGGGAATGTAAAGAGAAGTCACAAATCAAACCTCAACCGTGCAGTCCACTTAGGCGAACGCTATTTGTGCCATATGTTTTGCAGGTTTCTTTCATTGGAATAGTAAATTGGTCTAAAATTAGGGCCAGATTTTAGAAGGCAGCACCGAAGATGTGTCCTCTGAGCATGCACGCACGTGGACTTAGCCAAAGGGACAGGTCACTCCCAACCTGCAAAGAGGCAGGGTAGATGGACACCTACATGCAGGACACGGGGATGGGCACATCCCATGAACTTTTTGTGTGGGGTGCTTGTGTACAGCTCTTCCAGGTGACTCCTCAGTGCCTGTCTTCATGACTCCGACCTTGACACCAGCTCTTCCCCATGTGGACACAGTTTTTACTTCCTAATGTTGGATATTCCACATGCAGATCCTCATGTATTTAGGTGGACATACATCCACAAATCTCTAGTATAAGCTTTTCAATTACAGGGCTTTCAAACAACGACAACAATAACCTTGTCTTGCCAGCCTGTTCAAATAAACTGTTGCAGATTAAGGGCCTGAGTTTTTGTCAAGTTTAAACAAATACGTAGAGCACAAGAGCTCTGCAGTATTGCATTCCTGTGACAGCCGGCTCCCAGCAGCTCTCCAAGGCAGAGCGACGCGCTGATGGGATTGCTTGCCCATCAGCTTCCCTCTCACCAGCTCGGAAGACACAGATCCAGCAGTCCTTAATCCAAACCAGGGTTTTGGTTTTACAGCTGCGGAACAAGGAGGTTTTGCTTACCCCAAACCTGGCTTCAATTTTATCTGATTTCCATAAATAGCACTAGGAACCTTTGGCAATGTTTTGCCACATTTTCCAGTGGAGGACAGGCAAAGACTCAAGGCCAGTGCTATATAAGGGTATCTGAACAGTGTTTCTCCTGCCTTTTTGCACCTAAGAGCCTCTCAAGTCTCCTGCCCAGGTGTTTTATCCCCTTCTGCTTTTCAGTCCATATTTTCGAGCTGTCGTTCCCTTGTGTTTCACCTCATTTCCTCCCAGTTTCCACCTCCATTTTGTCACTTAATCATGTGGGCCTCTGTAGCCTCTCATTTGCTTGTGGTAAATCTGGCATCTTTATTAAATCCAGACTGTTTCACTCTGGGGGCACATTTACAGGTAAATCTCCTTACAGGCAGCCACCTCTGACTCAATAGTACATTTAATCCTGCAGCTGTCAAACGGAAGGCGATAAATCATCTACCTCTGATCAAATAAATCCTGCCTCTTTTCGTTCAACCATGGCACTTCTCCCGCATTATTGAGGATGGGGTGTTGGCTCGGGCTGTGATAGCTACAGACTGAACTTTTCAACACTTAAAGATCAGTTCCCTCGTCAGCAACGTCTAAACTCCTGTTTGTTTAATTTGTGCTGAATCAGGGCCTGAAGAAAGTGATTTTTTTCTTTGTTTGGGTTTTTTTGCCCTTTTTTCGGGGGGGGGGGGTTGGGGGTCTTTTTGCGGTTTTTTGGTTTTTTTTATTTTTTGTTTCCCGAGGCTGGAAGAAGGAAAACAAACCCAAAAGGCAAGCTTGGATCAAAATCCTGCTGTAGAGCTAGGAAAGGGTTAAAGGCAGCCCGTCTCCATCCTAAGAGAGAGAATCAGCAGGCAGCCCTGCCCGGGCAGCCCCAGCCTCGCACAAAGCCCCATTGAGCCGGGGCGGGATGGGGCAGGAGGGCTTTGCCGAGCAGTTGTATCTCCACAAGCCCGCTCCTTTCACTGCAAAGAGCCAGCAAGGCCCGTTGGCAGCTCCCGCCGAGTTCGCAGGCTCTGCCAGCCAACTGCTCCCTGTTTGTTCCTTTTTCTTAAAACAACAAGGCACACAGGGAAAATAAATACAAAAAGCCCCCGGTATGTGTGTAGCATTAAGCTGCAAGAGCCGCTGCTCCAGTCCAAGGATTTAAAAAACCTACAGTTTCTTCCACGGCACTAATTTGGCCGTGTTGCACCTGCAAAGTATTTTTTATTCCAGCATGCTTCTTAAACACAGATGTACATGCTGAGCCGGGAGCCTTCTGAAGTGCTCTGTGTTGACTTAACTCTTTCCCTCTGGACTCCAGCGACTTCAATAAGATCACTTATGCCCAGGCTGAACGCTTTGAAAACCCCCGCTCTCAGGTGCACGGCCCATGTGCCCCAATTCGTGTGCCTAAATTTCAGCTACCTATATCTACCCCTTGACTTCCAAATACAGTCTGATCCCTACAGCCCATAAGTCCCTTGACTTCAGCAGGGCTGTTCAGTACCTGTAAAAATCAGGCCACTTGTTTTGAAGTGCTCAGACATGGATTTAGGCCCCAGATGCTCAAAAACTATAGCTTAAATTTAGACATCTGCATCTGTACCACTGGCAAAGTGTTTTTATTTTTGGAAGCACTGAGCCCCAGCAGCTCCCATTAATTTCAGTAAGAGCTGCTGGGAGCAGAGACTCTTGGAAACCTCTTCTGGGGAAGCTGTGCTAACATTAGACTCTTGTTTTCAGAAGCGTTGGCTTTGAGAAGAAATGACACACAATCAGGAGGAAGGAAAATGTTTGTTTAGCCTTCCTATTTAATAAAGTCATTCTGTGAGCAATGGATCTGGTAAACTCCAGTTTCTTGAGGGTTGGTGCCCAGTGTCCTCAAAATCCCACCACCAAACAGCAGTTTGCTCAACTCCCTCTCACGTTCCCAGCCTGTTTGGTGGGACAAACTGCTGTGGCCAGATCCTGCTGCCTGGCTGGGCAGCTGGCTGCTGCCACTGAAAACTGAGTGTCAGCTGCCCTTCCTCCAGTGCCCGCTCAATCTCTGCCTCTTTCTTCTAACCAGACTAATTTTCATGGAAACTGCAGGAACTTGTGTTGCAGACCTTTAACCTTCTATCAAATTTGGTTGAAAAATTGCCCAGAAGTTATTACGGACAAGAAACACAAGTGGATGAGATTTGTTTCCTTAGGAACCTAGGCTAAAAGGAAAAATTAATCAGATAATTGAGGATATCTGAAAAATTCAGGCTAGAGAACTGAGTTATAACCCCAGAAAAAAAATCTACAAAAGAAAGCCAAAAAAGTTTACAAGGCTGTGAGATCTAAAGGCAATTAGAAGTTTAAATGCAGGCACAAACCTGAAAAATGCATACAATAGACAATCCGTGGCATTTTCTTCCATTTTAACCTATGCCTGTGTGAGACAAATGAGAGGGGTGGGGTGTGTGGAAAGCACGTGGCTCACATGAAGTGTACGACTCAAGTAAGCGTCAAATTCAGGTAAATCCCTGAACAATGCATAGAAGTGTCTATAGCTACAAAAGCAATAATTCACGCCAAGCTGAGGATCCCTGCCTCCTGTGCCGCAGCAGTTGTGAAGCATGCAGTGCCTGGGGAAGAAACAGCCTAACGGGAGTTTTTGTAGATGACATTTGCCATGCTTTTAAAACAGTTATAAATACAACACAAAAAGCCATAAATTCCATCTGTGTTTGCAGCTGAAGGAGACAACAGTAACTCAGTCTCCTCTTCCATGAGACAGGAAAAAATTTCAAGGGAGAACACTGTGATTTTCTAGAAAGCAAGAAAGTGAGGAAGAGAAATCCATGGCTAAAGCAGTTCAAATATTTTTTAAAAAGGATGCTTGGGAAATGAAGCCTATAAGGGCAGTGGAACTGTATTGAAAAATGTAGGAAATGCCCCATCTCAGGATGGGAGGAAGAGGTGTCAGGCTGAGTCGGTAGCCTTGTATTGCTCTTTGCACCATGATCTCTCTGGCTGTGGTCTCCAGGACCTGTTTTTGGAACAGGCACCCCAAGCTGCAAGATGAGAGAAGATTTATTCTCCTTCCCCTTTTATCTTTCACATAAGAAGAAACTGCTGATATAAAATTTTGCTACTACATCTTCCAAACAAGATAGAGAGAGATATATATATTTATACACAGAAGTTGTGTATGCCAGACATAAGGGCTCAGCTGCCCTTGCTGGCAGGAAATATCATTAACAGCTTTGGCTGTAGGTAGTGATGCAGTAGGCAGTCAACGTATCTTGGGAGACGGTGGTGTCGAGACGTTCAGGAGAAGAACACAAAGTAGGTCCTGGGGTGGGCTGGGACAACATGCAGGGGTTTCATGAACTCTATACGTGACCCCTCCAAACTTTTTTCTCCAAGAAATGTGAGGAAAATACCCAAATGCCACATTTTTGCGAAGCAGCAATCTCACAGGATTTAGTTTTGGAAGCTGTCAAATGTGATGCTTTCAAAATACACTGCTGTGGCTGCCAGGGATGGGTGACCTGGGTGTCCCGGGTGACCTGGGTGTCCCAGGTGTCCTGGCTGATAGGTGCGATGCCTGCTGTTATGGGGTGGCAGAGAGGCTGCCGGGGCTTCCCTCATCTCTGCCCATCTGCTCACTGGGCTGCACTGGAGGGAGAAGCTGGGAAAGCCTGCGGACAGCCTCCCAAGCTTTAAGGCTCCCTGAAACCTTTCATTCTGCCTAACAAGCTGGTAGGACGCAGCAAAAGGGAGCCTTGGGGCACTGGCTCCCAACAGCCAAGGTTCCCCAGTTAAGCAAGAGGTCCCCCCATCTGCAGGAAGCCAGTAAACCCTCCACCACTGCAGCACTGAAGTCTTTCCTGCTCTTCTCCTGCATCTGTGATCAAGGAATCTAGTGCTAAAACTGGTAATAATCCCTCACTGGATCTACACCCTCCAGTTTCAGTAGCTGGCCATGTTTTAATCCTTCTCTAGGTTTTAGGTTATCAAATGTCACTCGAAACCTGGCAAGAACACATTTTTTTCCCCATGTTCTCTCAGGACAGTGGTGGTGGGAAACATAACTCTCAAGGAGTCCTGCCCCATTGAATTTTCCTACCTGCTTGTGTTTGTTCAGTTTGATGGCAACATGGGACAAGCTTTGGCCAGTCTCAAGTGACTCACTAGATTGCTGAGAGCTGTTCAAAGAAGATAACTGAAGGAACAGACAACAGGAAAATTTTCTAACTATGGCTATGGACTAAGCCAGATTCTGAAATGGGTGCTGAAGTATCACAAAGTGAAAAAAGGACTACATGGCAATAATATATGGCACTGAATTTAGAGTGTAAACCCAAGATTTAGTCTCATTCAGGTTTTGTAGGCTGTCCTCAGAAATGTTTAACAGAGGGTTAACAAAGAGTACTGTAATACAGACCGATCCTTTCTCTCTCTGGGGGCCTGCACCTTGCCATCCTGATTCATTCCTTATTCATAGGGTAAAAAACCCCATTGGTTTCAGAAGGAGATATTTCAGATCGAGGACTGAAGCATTTGTACCTAGATTTTCAGTCTACGTATTTTACACACTTCTGAACACCCGCGACAATGCTGTGACTCTGTAGGAATACATGGATTTAAACCAGCATCAAAACTCCTTTACGGCCAAGATTTAAAATGTTGACTGCACTAGAGAAGAGAAACATTTGCACTGTGCTTCTTATTGTTGGTTGCCTTTCTGTAAGTGCTTTCAACACCACCAAATTAGTCCAGAAGTGGTTAAAAGCAGCTAAAGGGAGCTTTGGAGGACTCGGTGTCAGCTGGCATTCTAATGAGAATTAGACAATCGGAAATAGACAGCTCCGAGGCCAAACAATTAGCCAGACAATTAAAAGGCTCTACTGTACAGGGTTTTATGTGGGATAGGATAATGCAGCTGCAATATTTGTGCTAATAAGATAGCTGGATAAGAATGAAGTTAATTTCCCTTCTCAGCAGCTAAATGAACAGATCGCTCCATTTTAGTCAAGTCCAAAAGGACGTAACTTTTCCCTGATTGGAAAAAAAAGGTAAAAGAAAGAAATAGAAATGGTAGTCTCTGGCTATGGAAATAAAGCTGGATATTCAATTGGTGTGGAGCTTGCAGAGGTCCAGTGCCAATGCTGCTCTGCTCTGCTCTGTCTTCTGCCTTCTGCAAATGCCACTTTTGCCTGTGTCATGGCTAAATCTCTTCCCATTCCCATTCTGGATTTTTTCATATGTACAGGATAAGACCATTACACCCATCTAGTTTAATATTTTTGATAATATGTTGCTCAGTACAGATCAGAGGTATGACAATTTCATGTGAAAAATGAAAACAGGGAAGAGTATGAATACAAACTGCCACTACCCCAAAATATGCAGGTGAGTTTCCTGCATTTGGAGAAATTGCAGGGTACAGCACACCATGGGGTGTGTAGGATGAGCCCCACCCTGGTAAAACCCCCTTCCTGACCACGGTGTCCCCCTGTGAATACAGTATACCAACTACGGAAGAGACATGGGCTGGAGGCCAGAGTGACCCCAGAAACATGCCCACCTCCAGATGGCTTATCCTTCCCCTATATTCTGAAATCCTACACGTCTCTAACCCTACAGCATAGCAATGACATGCCAAGAGACAGCCAAAGATCCAAGTCCCATTACCCATCCAGTTTTGTATGGGGCTCGCTCCTTTACTGCAGCAGCATCTTACACTGGTGCTTGGAATCTCCCTCAAGGCAAAACCCTCCGAACCTCAACATCCACCTGGGCTAGGCAGAACTGCACCCAAACCCCATGGCACAAAGCAGATGCTACCAGCTCAGTGCAATGGACATGGTCCATTCGCCTGGACACGGTCCTGGGCAATTGGCTCTAGGTGGCCCTGCTTGAGCAGGGGGGTTGGACAAGATGACCTCCAGAGGTCCCTTCCAACCTCAACTGTTCTGTCACTGAGTGGCTCTGTGATGTGCCATGCACCAATGATGTAAAACACCACTGAGGCTTCAGACACTTTCTCCTGCACTGGAAGTGTCACCTCCGGGAGGGAGGGCTGGGAGTTTGCGGGGATGGGTCTAGGAGCCCCATTCAAAAACACATACACACACGGAGCCATTTGAGGTTTCTGGTTCCCTGTACTATCTTCCCCTCTCCTTCAGACAGTGCAGGCTGCTGCCAGAGCCTGCTGTCACGCTTTACATTAGATTACTGGCTTCTGTGGTGTACCAGCAGTCATGTGTTGCTATTTAGCAGAGAGCACCACCAAAACAGTGAAAACGAGCTATTTTGGTTTGGTGTCTCCTTGCAGCTACAAAAGACCAGAAGTTGTCATACACGGGATAATTGAATCCCCAGGAAAACCAGGCATTTGGAAAATGAGCCGTTGGTCCTTTGTACAGTGGGGCACACTGTTGTTTTTCTGCTGCAACGGTGGGGTTTTTGTATCTTTGAGGTTTACCGCACATGCACAGGATAGGTCAGGCATGGTCAGCTTTTCACCCTGCCCCTCTCTCTCCTCCCTCTCCCAAAAAAGCCATCTGAATGGACACGTGACAATATCACACACTCAGAGGCAAATGTATTTACAGTGCATCGGCATGGCTCAGTTCAGTCTATAATTACCCCATTATGGCTTCAGCCAAGCCTTTTCTCCAATAACGCCCAGATGTTCCAATTACTTCTCCTCTATAATGAAAACAGATGAGAAACAGGTGACAAGCCCCGTTTGTAGCAGAGGGAGGGAAAGAAAATTTTGGCTAATCAGAAAATGGCCCTGACAAGAACCCTGTATCAGAACAGCACGGTGAAGGTGCCTTACAGGTGCCGCTGTCTCGCAGGTCCGATGTGGAAGATCACAGAGCTAACTATCACTTTAATATATTTAACACAGACATCTGTATTAACCAAATCTCTTCTTGGCCACTGGAAACTGTAAGCATGTGTTTGAGGCTGCGTTCCAACCTCGCCAGCCCTGGCACCATGAACTGTGGCCAAATTCTGCTCTACCAAGCACCTCACTTTCCAGACTGACCCTGAGCAGAAGGCCCCTTTGGAGGATCAGGTGCACATTGGAGTCCTTACTCCTTCCCTGCCCCGTTTTTAATAAGGCCTTTTTGTATGATTGCTCCCTGGTTCTTGCTCTTTTTCTGAGCAGGCACACAAGGAGTCAAGGATCTCCATGGTGCAGAGATCACCGTGCAGTGGGAGCCGCAGGGGCTCAGTTGCCTTTTCCCTGGGCACACTGACACAGAGATCGGGGCAGGGATATAAGATGCATAAATAGCATCCCTCTGGATGACTGGATATTGCATTTTTATTGCATTTTTGACCAAAAAGCCTTTCCCAATGACTGCTGTATCAAAACCTGGTAGGCAAGCAGTTTTGTCCAAAAATTCCTGACCATATCAAAACCCCTGGAAAACATGCAGCGTCTTCCTCCATTTGAAATCATTCTGCATTCACAAGCAGCAATAGGGAAAATTTTACCAGGCTGACATACAGAATGCTCATATTGATACTAGTACTGCTGCCTCCAAACCACAGCACTAGCAAAACAGTAGTTACACAGAGCTTTTATCAAAGGACTCTTGCTCTGCCTGGCATATACAACTGAAAGCTACTTAATTTTAATTTTGTGCTTCACGTACATAACATCCTCACTAACGACAATGAAGTAGAGTGATATACTGCTGGTGGGAAGGTTAACAGACTTACACTAGTCTGTAAAAGAATAAATTCTTAAAACCCATGTGCAGTAGCCATTGCCTCCCAGCAAATACATTTAAGTGTGAGGGCTTTTTCCGCTATGACATCATTACTATTACAAATGATGCTGTAGCACTTTTACTAGTATGTGGGGAAGTGTCGTTCACATATGACTAATAGACACTTGTTAATCATTTACACGATTAACGTGTTAGTGCTTCCCCCCACACTGATTCAGTCACATTTGTCAACTCGCTTTTTTTTATTTTATTTTAAGCAGCTCTAGCAACAAGATGCATGAAGCCTTGCTGTGGGTTAGCAGTGCAGTTATCCAGAGGACTGAATCACAAGTCCTCCATGAGCATTGCTGAAGGATTTCACTGGAGACGCCGGCGCAGAGCTCAGGCAATCAGCAGTGGTTTATGGATGGGTTTTGACATACTGCCTGTAACCAGGTGAGACCCGGGTCCTCCTGAAGTCAATGGAAAGTCCACGGTTTCACCCAGCAAGATCCAAGAATGCCTGTTAGGATATTTACTACAAGGAGGGCCAAGCTGCCCAGCTTTTGTTTGCTATTGAATTTAGCTATGATTTCCGAGGTTTCCCCATTGTGTGGCTTTGGCTTCTGAGCCCATCTGCTACACTTCAGGGTATGTTTTCATTGTGCGTGGGCTCTTGGCTCATTAACGTGGTGTTAATGGAGTATGGCAGCTAGAGCCTTCCTCCACTCACTGATAAGACGCTCTTTCCTGAAGGAGGTTTGCCCACAGCAGATTCAGCAGCTGAAGCATTTATCTGCCGTGGAGTGTTAATAACTGTCGGGTTATAATTACCAAATCTCAATATTTACAGAAAACCAGCCTCTCTATTGTGCAGCTAATAGCACAATCTTGAATGTACGAAATGCCAATTTGCTGTGAATGAGGAGCCGCTTGCTAAAATTCAAAAGCAATTAAACCGTAAGCAGTAGCTGACATTTAACGATTACACTGTTTACCAAGGAGCTGCCACTTACTGGGCACAATTCTGGCAGTGAAGATGCTCTATGGGACAAAAGGACCCGGGGAGCCTCCTCCTCAGCTACACCACAGAGAGGATTAATGCACGCCGTGCCTCGGTTGGGAGACTGAAAAACTCAAACCATTTCCAAACCTCTAGGTACAAGGAAGGAATTTTTTACAATGAGGGTGGTGAAACACTGGAACAGGTTGCCCAGAGAGGTGGTAGATGCCCCATCCCCTGGAAACATTCAAGGTCAGGTTGGACAGGGCTCTGAGCAACCTGATCTAGTTGAAGATGTCCCTGCTCATGGCAGGGGCGTTGGACTAGATGACCTCTAAAGGTCCCTTCCAACCCAAACTATTCTATGATTCGAGTTGCCTCAAACAGCTGGCTGGCAGCAGATCCCACCGCACCTTCTTTAGCTGCTCTGATGTGGGATCAGGTTGTGTGCTGAACAGATGAGGTGGCTCCTCTGTTTTCTACTCTAGTTTTCTACTACTCTACCTCTAGTTTTCTACTACTAAAGGTACATTTAGTTCCCCTGTCTTTATTCCTTAGCTCAACTGGTCAAGTGTGTAAGTCCTTAAATGTGTTATGTGTCTTCTCCGCGTGACTGAGGGATCTGGACCTCCACATCTGATAAGTTTCTTCATATCAGTAATTATACTGCACACCCAAATAAACAGAAATAGGCAAATAATTTTTTTATTATTACTCCTTAGACAGCCTTTTTTTGGTTTTGATGGCCCAAAGCCCCTTTTTTCCTTCCTCAAAGAAGTGAAGAGTTCTACTCAACTTAGGTCGAACAGAAAAATCTTCATTCAACTTAAATTGAAACATTTTTGTTTCCCTGGAAGGATTTTTCTTTCTCACTGTTCTTTATTATTACAAAGCTGAGACAAATTTCAAAATAAAACTTTGTTTCCTAGTGAAAAAACAAATGGCTTCAGGTATTCTGAAAATGTTGAGATATGCCTGCTCTGCCATGGCCAAAACCACTTGCTAAATTTCACAAGTACTGGTAAAAAGTTTTGGTTGATCCAAAGCTGTACTTTTTTTGCAGCAAGAGAAGTCTGTGCCCTCTAATTTCATCCCAACCTCCAGAAAGCAGCCTTTATCCACATTATCCCAGAGCACCCTGGAAGTCACGACTGCAAGGCTTCCCCCAATACATTTATATAATGAGAGGGTCACCTGTAGAAACTCTACAATGGATTAAATGCAGCAGAGAAAGTGTGCCTGGTTGTCACGGCAGATCTATGTATGTTGTGCTTCATCCAAGGACCAAGACCTGCACAGGAGACACTCGGTGCAGGATGGGACCCAGACCCACCCAGCAGCCAAGCCATGCTGACTGCACCCCTGCAGAGGAGGAAATCTGGCAGAGGATGCCTTAGTGTCCTCACTCTGAAAGCCTGGCCAAGGGGGATGGAGGGCAGTCGGTACCTGTGCACGGGGCATATCCTGGTTATCATTTCTCGGCTTCAGCCAGGTCCTGTGTTTGCTCTGGGAAGTGCAAATCCAGGACTGTGACCCTGAGCTTTAGGCAGCTTTTGCAACCCCTCTTTTCTATCCTCCCTTCTCCCACACAGCCTGCAGGCCCGTGTTGTGTCCCGGGAGTGCAGCCCAACATCCGACCCTTTTGACAAGGAGTGGTGTAAGGATAAGCTGTTCAAAACAGTTCCTGTGCCTACTCAAAATTTTTGGATAGGAAAAGAATCTACTTTTGCTAATACTCATTACAGCTAGGGATAAAGTTCTCTATCTCTCGGCACATTTGGTAACTATTTACTTAACTAAATGGTGAAAAAGAGAAGCCTCAATTCTCCAGAGTTGCCTCCCTCAGCTTGTTTATCACTGTGTTGCAATGGCTTTGTGGTTGTGAAATCTCGAGCTGAAAACTCAAAAGGAAATT
Organism: Balaeniceps rex; assembly: GCA_013401315.1. Classification (NCBI taxonomy): domain Eukaryota; kingdom Metazoa; phylum Chordata; class Aves; order Pelecaniformes; family Balaenicipitidae; genus Balaeniceps; species Balaeniceps rex. Next base: position 144,104 of record VYZW01007198.1, read on the forward strand.
TCTAGTGACAAGCTTTCCTTGAGGCTGTAAACAAATAGAATTCATTAGGAGGAAGGAAGAGAAGCAGAAAACATCAAAATTAGCACATGCGCGCACGCGCGTGCAGGCGCACACACACACACACGCTTCTTTTTCAGAACTGTGCTGAGAAAAAAAAATAAAAACCCTTATGCCAGGCTTTTTTTTTTTCCAAGAATAACCAGCTTGATCTAATGCTCCCTGCAGTCAGTAGGAAGCTTAGCTTTCCCAGACTGCAACAGAAGTCAGATTGTACTTTTAGGCAGCCTGTTTCATCTGCCATGCCCTGAAAGTGCTTTACCCTTTCTACACCTGCTTGTGCAAACTCCAAAACACGGCTCTCTAGGAGTTCTCAGGTGTTTGCTGATAGACAACGTATTTGCTTAAAAGAAAAAGAATGAATAATGAATTAAAAAGAAGCCTCTGAGCCAACTGTACTAATGGCTTTTTACCTGTAGCACCAAGAGCTTGTATATTCTGGCTTCGTGTTAAAAAGCGTGCTGATTAAACCATAATATTATGTTTTGATCTAGCCTACAGCTGAATGAATTACTGGCAGGAAACACAGCTCATGAATTCAATCAAAAATCCTTTCATTTGTCACAGCCGCTTCCTGTCCGTCTTTTAAACATCTGCTTCTCTTGTTCGCAACAGAAAAAGTCTTTGTTAAAATAATAAGCATTCACCGATCCTTCCCTCGAATAAAGTGCGCGGTTCCTTAATGAAACATGCTTTCCTCCCCCCTTCAAGTTTATTTTACATATCTTTAATAGCTTCCTCGTACCCCTCTCTTTCTTTCCGCTTTGCAATTCTGGAAAATCTCAAGCTGACAAAAGAAGGCACTTCCAAAGCGCGAGTTCGAGCTGCCCCCGGCCTTTCTGCCAACGGGACCCAGCGTTTGGGATGCTGTGCAGCAATCGCTGCCAAGAACCTCTCCGGATCCTTAAATGGAAGCCACTTCCTCCCCGAGGAGGCCAAGCGGCCATCCAGTGTCCCGGAGCAGGGGTGTTTCTCCAACGTCTTGCTCTCTCTCGTCATGGACGAGCACACGCTTGTGGGAAGTGTCACCCGTCCTTTCTCATCAGCCCCGGAGCACCACAGCTCCTCCTGGACAGACGGTCGGGCTAGGAGAGAAACGGAGAGCAACTCCCTTCTGAACGTTCCATTTCCAGTCATTGCAATGACTGCTCCGTGGTATCTCGGATCGAGGCTATTCAGTCAGCTACTTGTGCAAGTGATGGATGTCAGCTGTGCAGCCCCCTCCTGCTGTCCTTAAATGTCTCACAAACCCACAATCAACCCGCTGGTGTTTATGTGCATGCTTGGCACTATCAGCAAAGCCGCATTTCTTTACAGGCTTCTGCAGGGAAGAACACCAGTCTTCCAGTGAAATTTTAAATCCCTCCTTTGAAGTAAACCTCTTTCTTTGCTAATTACTTCTTAATAATTAATTACCTACTTTCTGTAGTTCTTCTGAAAGCATTCTGGGTGTTCGCTTCCAAACTTGACAATCCATTGCCCAGCATCAAAATGCAGCTAACTCTGGGGTGAGGCCTAAGAGCTGTCTAACAAACCTTAATAGCGCCCAGAAAACCCGCCAGTGCAGGCGTTAGGCCGGGAACTTTAGGGCTGGAGAAGAAGCAGCTGTATTAGAAAGAACCAGTAGTACCTCCATGGGTCTGCCTGCAAGATTGCTCACACTGTGCCAGCCCTGCGCCTCTTCCAAAGCTATCCAAGGGAGGATGACCCTGAGTGCCTGAAGTGGTCAGGGTAGGGGCAGACGGCCATCTTGTGAGAAGTGGAGTTGAAGTATTCTTCCCCATTCTGCAGAACCGGAAAAAATGAGCCAGTCCAATTAGCACATTTTCATGGTTTTTTGCATCATGCGAACTTCCAAAATGTGAAACAATTTTGGAATTTTCAGTCACAGGAAGTGACTGAAAGCTGAGACTGCATGTGAAATAGGCTGACGACAGACAGGAGCAGAAAATGATTAGGGATACTTGCATGGTGCTTTCCCAAAGCTCAAATGACTATTTTTTTAATTTCCAATTTTCCACTGTGTGCTTTTTTAAAATTTTTTATTTTAATGTAATTATTTTTGAAGTATAGATTAGTTTTCTTGCAGGACAACCTCACTTTTACTTTGATTCTTTACTACAATACAGCTTCACCTCATGATCCCAGAGTTATATCTGAATAAAAGTGATGTAAATTCGGGTTATCCCAAACTTAAGAATTCCTGCAGTGGGTCAGCCCAAAGGTCAGTCTGTCCCAACGTCCCATCTCCAGCTTGGGCTGACAGCAGATACATGGGGAAGAGGATGGGAATTGGGTAAACACATAGGAATAAATCCTTTGTTTTTTCCACCAACTGCCAGCTGTTTGCAGCTTAGGGGTTTCCTAAGACAGAGCTGGGGTGTTTGCATTTCATGGCTGTCAATGTTTTTTTCTTCCTGAGATATGTTTAATTGCTTTTTACCTTGCAAATTTTTAGCACGTACAGCATCATGCGGCAACGAGTTCCACGGTTTAACTGCGACTGCTCCCTCTGCCTGTCTGGAGCCCGGCACCACCTCGTCCTGTTGGATGTCCCATAGGTCTTGTATTGAAAGAAACAGCCCAAATTGTTTCCTGCTGACTCACTGGAGGGCATTCATGGTTGTCAGCACCTCTGTCATATCCTCTCACTTATTCCTTTTTCTGACAAGGGAGTCCCAAACATCTAGAAATCGTCCTATACTTTGGGTTATCCTTGTAACTTTGGCACCTTTTTATTTCTAATATACATTTCTGAGAAGGAAAGGCAGAACTAGTGAATTCGTGGGTCTCTGTTTTTCCTCTTTTTTCCTCATAGCTCCTAATGTTTGATTGGTTTTGCACTGCTACCAAGGAACAAGCTGCTGTTTTCACAGAGCTATTACAACTCTGGGATCTCATTCCTGAACAGACACAGCTAACTCACAGTCTATCAACTGGCATCTATAGTTGGGAGTTTTTCCCATGCACAACACTCCACATTTATCTAAATTAATCTCGTCTGCTCTTTTATTGCCTCACTCCTAGCTACAGAGAGTGCCTTCTGCAAGTCTTTCCAGTCAACTTTCGTTTTTATTACCCTTAATAGCTTACTATCAATAGCAAACATTGCCACCTCACTATCCACCCTGTTTTCCAGATCGTGGGAGATAAGAGCTCACTCCAATCCTGCCCTGAGACATTTCTCCCCTTGTCCAAGTTACAGTGACAAACCCATGCTTCTACTGGTAGAACTTGTTTTGCTTGTGGAAAGAGGTTTTCCAATACCGGTACAGCTTTGCCAGATGTGTCCACGCTAGGAGTACTTTGCCAGATTAATCTGATGGCATTTTTGTACCTGTACAAAAAAACTCTCTTATGGTTTATAAGCATCCCTTGGACACAGTGTGAAACCTGGGGGTGGAGTGCATCCTTCCAAAAAGGAGCAGGGCAGTTTAAGTAGGGAGACATCAAGGTACTACATAACTTTGGATATTTAACCTTGGGGTCTAAATCGGGAGGGTAGTTGCTACTAGTCGATGAGAAAAGAACTCCTCCAGGGGTATAAATTAAGAAAGAAAAAAATGGAGCTGACAGTGAACGTAGGAGCATAAATTATTTTCTGTAAGTAAATAAGCAGACAGTTGCTGTCAGAGCTTCTGCTGCACATCCCCACATGGCCACGTTAAGATTTCTGTGGTGGCCCATGCAACTGTGGTAGTGAATTTTAATAGGTACTTGGAGGGCTTCTGAAAACCAGAAGATCTGCAATATCTTTCTGTTCCAGCTGACCCAACCTGAGGCACTTCTCAAGCACCCCATTTTCCTGCCCTCCTCATTACTGGGCCTCCAAGGGGTGTGGGGCAGCTGACTGTGTGCAAATGCATGCATATGAAAAATGTCAGCTGATACCAACTTGACTTTACGCTAGAAAAAATAGTAAGACACAGGATAGACCACGATGGGAGCTGGAGTCGCTGCCCATTCACCTGCTAAACTGCAACAAGAGGTCTTGCAGGTGGGCTTTGCCTGCTGGATGCTGCTGGTGAGAAGATCACAGTTCACCAGGTGGTGTCAGGGCAGGAGGCTGAGCCATGCAGTGAATGTGCGAGGTCAAGCGTGAGCCCATTGCGTATGCCTTGCACCCAGGCACCTGTGACCTGGTGAGTTTGGAATCTCCCACCCCTCCTTTTTTTTTCCAAAAAAAAGACATTAAATGCAATTATTAGGCATCAGGCTTCACGCAAACCAAAGTAAGCACTTTTCTATCCAGTGCAAATTAAACAGTGGAGCTCATTGCCTTCAGCTGTTGCAGAGGCCAGAAGTTAAAACAGCAATTAGACAAACTTGTGGAGGGAAAGTCAGTTGGAATTACTAAACACAAAGATACCATCTCTGGCTCAGGAGCTCCCAGCCCTATGATTGCATTGGGAAAAGGATTGTGTCATGTTTGCCTGTTTTCATACATTTTTCCTCCAGCATCCACTCCTGGCCAGAACTAGGACAGGATCCTGGACTTAGAATAGAATAGAATAGAATAGAATAGAATAGAATAGTTCAGTTGGAAGGGACCTACAATGACCATCTCGTCCAACTGCCTGACCACTTCAGGGCTGACCAAAACTTAAAGCATGTTATTAAGGTTATTAAAGTCCAAATGCCTCTTAAACATGGACAAGCATGGGTCATCAATCATCTCTCTAGGAAGCCTTTTCCAGTGTTTGACCATCCTCTCGGTAAAGAAATGCTTCCTAATGTCCAGCCTGAACCTCCCCTGATGCAGCTTTGAACCATTCCCACTTGACATACCCCCTGTGTGGTTGCTCTTCACCCACGTGTAAAAGTGCTTCAGCTCATTTTAGAATAGTGCATGCACTACTCCAAGAAACTCCTCTTGCTTTTGATTTTGAAGGCTTGACTAATACACCCAGCCAAAGTAAGCTCCACAAAATCTGATCTGTCTAATGCACAAGGTCCTAGATATATCAGTCCTGCCAGCATTTCTTCTTCCCAGCTGTTCCTGTGCTGTGTATCACCTGATTGAGAAAGGCAATGCAATCCACCAGACTGAGCACGGAGCAGTGCCAGGGCAAACATGGGAGATTTAAAGCATGCAAGAATCTGGCCTTTTGTACCAGATGTACTTATGTCAGCCTGGGGTTCAGAGGTGACTACTCAGACTACAGAATTACACCTCTTGGGCCTCTCTGTTGAGTATCTATTTTGCCTCACTAATTGTTAAATGCCAGAAACTAATTTTGTTTTAAATGCTCTTTAATATCATGCATTTTAAAAAAGGCTATGAAGCTCCTACGCTTCAGAATCGCAACTTGACACCCAATTCCCATCTGTCTCCTATTAACAAAAACAACCCAGATAATCTACAGTCTCATGTGGAAAGAGATATGAAAAAATGATGAAGATGATACAGTGTGGACTACCAAGCAGCCAACGGCATCTTAACAGTACTCATCTGAGCCAGTAGCTAGTTTAAGGAATGACCAAATGAAGAGGAGGAGATAAAATGAATTGATAGGGCCAACTATGTACATCGACAAAGTGAAACTCCATTTAGAAAAGTGTAGAGGGTGACTTACTTGAGTTCAAGGCCACTCCAAAACTCCGTATCATTATACAAGGCATCAATTACATGGGCAATCTTGGCCCCAGATGCTCATCCTAAGTGCCTGAATGAGAAGAGAGGAGACATGCCAAGAATAGTTTGGATGAGAGAGGACACGTGTGCACGATAAGGTGCAGGCTGGCCTTCCATCTGCACTGCTGCCTTCCAAGTGTGCACTCTGGCAGGGAATTCAGGCGAGCTTTATCAATGGGGCGAACACGAGCAGCTCCAGGGATTTCCTACTGACCTGAGCTTGTGTGGTCTGGGGAGAGCAGTTGCAGGTAGACTGGAGCACAACAGCCGGATCCCCCAGCAGTAATCCTGCAGGGTGGAGGCTTTCGGCTTGGACGACAACCAGGGATGTGGTAGAAAAGCCCTGGAGTCAAGGGGCTCAGTGGCTTTCAACTCAGCCCATACTGCTCAAACACTCAGGTGGCCCAGTGCTGCCCCATTGACTTCAGGCCACCAGAGAAACCTTCTGCATCCCTGGGATGGCTTCCACCACCATGTGTCCCCAGAACCCGACACAGCCCCTTGCCTACCGCCCGCAGAGCTTTGCAATGCCCTTCCCTGGAGGCACCACGCTACACTGACTGCTGACGGGGGAGAAAGAGAAACCTGTACAGCAGAAGAAGAAAAGGCTGGATTTCTGATCTGCAGCTGCCAGAGGTGATGGGACAGGTGCAGAGGGGGAAACCATGAACAAAATCTGTTGCTGAAGTGCAGCACCTTGCAGTATTTCCCATCAGGAACTGTGGAGCTCACTTTGCTGTTGCTAGGGCCCAGGGTGCCTGTTGCTGCTGTTGCTTCTATAAATAAAGTTTCCATTCCCGGATAAACTAAGCAAGCAGTGGTCACTTTTTAGGGAAATCTCCCCTTCATCCCCTGAACACACAGAAAAACAAAGGTTCTCCACATCTGCCTGCCGCTCAGCCAGCCCAAAAGCGGTGAGAAAGCTTGCACGGTGGAAGGCAGCTGAGGAGGAGCTCCGTGGTAGCAGGCAGGGACCGTCCCTGGCTGCAACCTGAGACTGACTGTCTGCGGAGCAAATGGGAGCTTTCTGCAGACACACAGCCAGTTCCTCACGCCGGGAGGATCACACGCGATTTTTGTGTTCTGAGAATTCCACTGCGTATAATTATTCCTTTGATCATGTTAAAAGAGCAGCCACCGTGTGCTTGAATCATGGCTTTGCTGTGAATTACCAATTTGGACAGGGAAAGGAGGCTGTGAGAACAGCTGGTCCAAGGAATGGGCCTCTCTGACAAGTTCCTCTTTTATTCTTTTTTTTAATTTGTACATATTTCATCTAAACTGTGCTGCTGTCAGGACAAGCAAATCATTCCAGGAACTGCTTTCATTATCGTTAGCAAAGTGGAAGTCCTGTGCAGTGTTTGCTTTGGGCCCAGGCAGCTGCCCAAAGACTCTACTTCAAAGGTCTCTCCCCAGCTCACATCGAAGCACCACCCCGGTTTCCCAGCCACAGTCTCCTCCAGCTCAGGACCTGCTTCTCCTTTCACTTCTCCACTCGGTTTAGGCTCACCAAACATCAGCGGGCTCAGTCATGTGCAAGTATCTTGCAGCAGAAAATGAAGTGTCTAAGGCAGCTGACTTTCATTATCTCACTGAGTTGCTAATCCAAGAGGACAGTTCATAGCTAGCAAGTGGCCAGAATTGGGCTTTATAGAAAAAAAAGAGCTGGATTTTCCTGGAGGATGAGGAAAGCTCCCTTCTGGGGCATTCACCGATGTCCAAAGGTCTCAGAGCCAATTGAAGGTCAAATGCTACTGAGACCCTGTGTGCAACCTAGCCAGGAGTCCCTAAATCCCATCACCATCTCACACCATGGTCTATCCCAGGTAAACACTGAGACAGAAAAAGGTGAGCCTGGCTTTGATGTGCAGTGCTCCATCCCACACTGAACCAGATTATCCAGCTATGGGAAAGAGCAGAAACCAGTGGCTCTGGCTCTCAGGGCTTGCCCGGTAACCTCACGGCAGGTGTTTGTACCACCAAGGCTTGCCTCTGACACACTGGCACTCGCTGCATACGGCCACTGGAGAAGAATAAACCAGAGATACGCGAGCCTTTCAGCTTGAGTATGCTCAAATGCTGAGCTAGGCTGTGTTTGACAAAGTAGCACTGATTCCATCAAGCTCTTTGGGGGCGTTCACAGGCTGCCTTCACTTTTTGCTGCCTACGGACCCCACCGCCATGGGGCATGACTCTGCTTTGTGCCCGTGATTGAGCAGCTTTGCATCCCAAATGCTGGGGGGTCCCCCTGGGCTGACGGGCGCATGAGCTCTAAAGCCACTATGGCCTCTGCTACAGTCAGATCGCTACAGACACGGCTCTGCTACTGTGCCAGCTCCCGGCTTATATTGACTCCAATAATTAATTGCTTTTTCTATTTTTAAATATGAAAGGGTCTCTGTTTGGCTGTCAAGTGCAGTTATCGCAGGCATGAAAGAGCCAGTTTTCAGCTGAAATTTATCCAGAGGTTGTTTGGGCTTTGTAGGGTAGATCTAGGGGCTGCATTTCTCTCCCGAGCACAGTTCCTCCGGGGTTTCATGCAGATTTGCCAAGTCTCACACAACTCCAGCCTCCCTTTCCCCGCAGCTTTAGGGCTGCGATGGAGTGCCGCAGCCCTGGGTGCTGCCCTGGCTGGGCTAGCTGGAGCTCTGCCCTGCTGCTCCTGCAAAGGTGGATCCTTCCTGCTCATAAATCGCATTTACTGGAAGGGGCAAAGTAGGTGCATTTCCTCTCTTTGTGCCAGACTCCACTTGAGGGCCATGAAGGCACCACTCTCCTTACCTGGGAAATGTCCCAGCAGTGGGGAAGCAGCACAGGTCCCAGCCGGTGTCACAGCAACACCTGCTTGTCTTTACTGAAACAGGATCACAGCCGCCTCTAGGGACGGAGATTTAAATTGTGTTTTTTCTAATGGGATGGAAATAAATGTAAGCCAGCAACACTAAAGTAATAGTAGCAGTGAGGCCAGGCTGCCAGTGTGACCTGGGGTGGCTGGAGACTGCGATGGGAATGGCCAGGGCAGCGCAGGAGCAAGGTAAAGCCTTCACACCTTCACATAAAATCTCCCTCCCTGTCGCTGTTTATTGAAAGTGCTACTTGGGCAAGTAGTTAAGGGTATTTCTGTCCTGTAAGTTAAAACACTAGTGAGCTCTACCTATTTTTTGATTTATCTTGACTTGCAAAGTGAGTTGACCGTAGACTAGCAGGCTGTTTTCCCAGGCTACGTTGACAACACTGAGTTTCTCTGTCTGGATGAGCACTGACCTCGCTGCACTGCTGCACTGCAGCACGCTGGCTACGTCCACAGGGTACCACCTCCTCCCTCTGAGGCATGGGGTTGGTGCTTGCTGGGTTAGAAACCATCAGCTGATGGCTCGGGGATATGAATCTGAATCTGTTCGGGTCACAGAAAAGTTGGCCAGGACTTTTCATCAGGCTGTTATGGGATGCCCCACTGCATTGACAAAACCAGCTTCTGCTGGCCAGGTTTTGTAGTGCTGGCCAGGTCTCACCATGGACATCCATCTGACACCACCTTTCAGCTGGTGGTATTCTCATCCAGCCGCTTATTAGCTAAAATGCCTTTCTGTAAGCAGCTGCAAGTGGCTGTACCTACACCAAAGAAAAGGCTGAGGTTAAATCAGGTTTTCTAGCCCATGTTAGCCAAACCCGATGGAAGACTGACTCACTTTTGGTAAACAGCTGTGGTCGTTTAAGATATTACCACCCTGGGTGTTTAACTCAGTTGGAGTCACAGCCCTTGTAGCAAAAACAGCTGGAGAAAACAAGCAAACGTGCCTTGGGCTTCCCAGGTTACTGCCTGGCATCTTAGCATGAAGCAGCCTCCATGCGTTCGTCTCAGCCCTGGGCTGCTGGGATGCCTGCGGCTTGGGTACGTGTTGCTTTCTGGGAAGGCTGGGGAGGAATAATGTAGCAGAAAAGCGGGCATGGAGGGCACTGCTGCGCAAATTCCTGGAGCTAGACTTTCGAGCGAGGGTGGTACTCGAGGGGCAACTCAAACCACCGAGATCCAACATTTCTCCTTATACTCAGCCTAGGGTTACGGGGGAAGACAAGGCAACAGAGTCACAGCCGAGCTGTCAGGAAGTCACAGGGACATCCATGGTCTGCACAGGTACTCCCCATTTGTGCACGTGGTGTTATGATTCCCCAGAGCACATCCGAGGGCTCGCACCAACCAGAGCAGGCTCCAAGGCTCTCGCAAGGCTTTTGCAATATAATGGGGGAGAATTCCTCCTTCCTTTCTGGGAAACCTGGCAGCAGGGATAGGAAGCCAGACACACCACGAAAGTAGCAATCAAATAGTTTTCTTAATCAGGGCTCACTTTGTAAGAGCTCCAGCAGGCTCCTGAATTTTGCTGACTATTTTGGAGGGCTGGTATTGGTATTGCTCTGCAATCTGGAAAAAAACACCCAGCAAGTAAGATGGATATGCATATTTCTCAAGTTACGTGCAGTACAAAGGATGTCTCCAGCGTGACAGTGTGTGGTACCTCACTCTACCCCCATCTGCACAAACCAGGAGGGATTCCCACACAGGCAGGGGAGACTCAGGGCCTCTCATTTTCTCTTTGCCTCGCCCTGACTATTGAGATGAAGCAGGCACTGAGATAGCAGTCCTTACATTTTTTCACTGAGTTGAATACTTCCTTTCCAAGACACTTACGCACCGACTCCTGCAGAAGCTGAAGCCAACAGTGTACTAATACCTGCGCAGCACTGCTGAGCAAAAGGTCAAAATCAGGCTCACTGTATCACTCATGCTCCCTGTCTGAGTAGTCTTAAAGATTATGTTAGGGCTTTTGGAGATTTATGATATAATTCCAGGCTGTCTATGGGCTTCCCCCCACCTTGTCTAGCTGCCTACAAATTATAATAAATTGGAAACATTGAATGCCTGAATATCCAATATCCAGGGTCCCTGACACAGCGATGGCTGATGTTTGGAGTTTCACTTCTCAAAGTGAGTAATGTCAATGTGTGTGACCGCGATCAATTTGTCACTGTGACAAAGACCCAGCTATAGTGATCAGGGACAAGAATATATCAAACCACAAAGGTTTAATCCTGGATGCATTTCTCCACTCTGACTTCATGATGTTACACTGTCATAAAATGGGAAAGCTGATTCTAGGGGCTGGAGACTGTGATTCTGTTACTGATCTGTTCCTCCTTGCCCCCTCATTGGATTTTTTACTGGAAACACCACAAGAGTTTTGGGGGGTTTATGAGCTATGCATTTTATGAACCAATTTATGCACTATGCTCTGCTCTCAGCTGCACCATGGTAATTCTGGAGTGATTCCATTTCTTATTCAGTAACAGGGCAGAGAAATCACTGCAAGCTCCCAAATTTAATTCTACCTTTAGGGCTGCAGCACGGTGGTTTTTACAGGTAAATAAGAAAGTTCCAGGGAAATACAAATGTCGAGTCTGGTGGGAGAATTTAACCAATTAAACAAATTCCCAGCATTTGATCATGCTTGTAAGGTACCAGAGAGCAAAAAAAAGTTATGCTCCCACACAAACAAGAGCAATATTTTCAAACATGATAGCTGCATCTGAAGTTAAAAAAAAAAAAGAATAAAAAAGAAACCAACAACCTCGGCAGCAGCACAAAACATCCTTTGTTGCCGGACGTGAGAAAAACACTACAGTTCTAAAAAAAGCCATAGGAAGGAAGTGGAAGAACCTCAGAGGCGAGTGGGAGTGCGAAAGGAATGTGGCTGCATTTTTCCCCCTCCCTGCATGTAAGCTCGCTGTTCGCAGGCGAAGGGAGAGCTGTTGGGGGAGTTTTACTATTTGGGAATTTTGCTGTTCAGAAGTGCAGTGCTTATTAAAGCAACTGACTCTTCCGGGTTCTCTTTCTGGATTTTGTAGTAAAAAAAACCCCAACCCCACCCCAAAGGACCAGCAGCTTTAGTATCCAAGTTCTGCTCTTAGTTCTACTTCTGTAAGCTAAAAAGTATTTCATTTCTGATGATTACTTTAATTCTTGCATTGAGTTTTACCACCTTGATGGCCCCGCTCTTTGCAGCCTCCTTGGTGCACCCACGACCAATGAAACATGGGACACAGCAAGCACTGCCAACCTTGGCACTGAAACATTCAGAGAAGCTCTGAATTATATTCCTTGTAGCTCCCAAGCCACTGAGATTGCCAAAAACCAAGCAGAAGAAAACAGAAGAGTCATTTGAAAACAATGTCATGAAAAGGAAATCAATTTCGTATGCATTGCTGAGATTAATGGCCAGCATAAAAGAGCAAGAACGTGCGGACCGCAATCTTAGGAGGTCTTTATGTCCCTCTATGGCAGAGACTTATGGGCAGAGTAACATGTACTCTCTACTTACAGTTACCTGCATCTTTAAAACACCTAACTGGACCTCTGGGCCAGACAGTAGCCTGGTGGCTCAGAATAATGAATTACTTGCTAAGCCACAGCCACTGCTGGCAGCACGTCTCCAAAAGGCGTGCATTTGCCGAACAGTGCTATATGGGCCACATCCACTTAACCTGAGAAAATGCCTTATCATTTCAGCAGGAATTTGAATTCTCTGGAGAGCCAGCAGTAAGAAAGGAAATTGGTGATTTTGAACTGAACTAGAACAACAAAAAAAGAGACTGAGATAGTAAAAATCTCAGTATAGAAGAGATTTCTTTGTGTATTTGTTAGTGATGTTTGTCATCCCACTGCCTGGCTAAACCTTGTGGTAACTGGGAAATAGCCTAAATTTTGTTTTACAGGGGAGTGATGTAAACTCTGAAAGGCTTCACCTTTCATGTTCCCTCTTTGCAGTGGTGCAGTATGTTCCCTCTCTTCCCAACAAGAAATATCATTTATATTTAGCATTTCTCTTCACTCGCTCTCCATTATTAATGAAGTTTGCATGAGAACATACTTTCTGTTTTGTTCCAGAGCTTGTTTGCTCCTCTGCTGCCCACAGCCATGCTGTGCATCTCTGTATGCTGCTGCAGAGAGCAAAGGCAGTCAAGGAGCACAGGGAGGACAAGGAGTAAGAGCAATGACCCTCCTGACAAGCCAGGCTAGCCAACGGTCTGTCTCCCCCTTCCCAGGAAGATGAGAGGTGAAGCAATTTTGCTTCTTCATAAAAAAATGTGACAGAGCCCCCACATACCCCGTGGCTACTGTGGCTGCCATGCTTCACGTCCCTAGTTGGTAGAGATTTGCTGTTATCTCAGTGTTAACGTAGAGGAGCTTATCTCTGTGTCCAGCACTTCCTGTGGGAAAGCATGGACCCGACTGCTGCCTTGCATTTAGCAGAACTCCTTAACACCAGTGCAAACCAGGTGGGAAACTGTGTCCCGCTAAAGGGCTTCTCAGCCACCTCTGTGCAGCTTTGGGGAATGGGAACCTCATGTTTTCTCTCACCATGGGCTTCCTCCCATGAGACTAAGCAGGGGTCCCAAAGATGGTTTGCTCCAAGCTGAAGTTTTTAAAGTTACTTGCATGAGCAACCATGAGAGCCCCTGCAGACTGGAAAGAGACACAGCTCCCTGATGAGGCAGAGCAAGATACCACCTCCATTTTACATAGGGGACCGGCAGCCAAAGAGAGCTGAAGGATGTGCCTAAAGCACATGTGGGAAGTCTGTGGCAGAGCAAAAGGAGCCATGACTTCCAAACCGGCAGGATAAGCCCTTTTGGACACAGGCCCTTCTTCCCGTCTTTCATAACAAAGGCCTGACTCAGGCCCTTGGCTCTGGGTACTCTGCACTGACCCGCTCTTCACCCAGACCTTTCTCCAGGGGTGGTCAGTGCTCTTGAGTTTTTGTGTGGAATTCTCAGTGCTGGTAGCTGACAGCAGCTCAGGGCATACCAGATGCCAGGGTGATGAGTGCCTTCCAAACATACTGATAGACAGTTCCTGCGGCTCTGCTTTTTTGTTTACGCATGCAAAACCAGCACCGACTCTTCTTCAGCTCCTTCTGCACTGAGACACATCTGGAGCCCTGATGGCCAGGGAGAGCCACGGAAGGACGGTCCCGGTGGAACACGTGGTTACAGCACTGAGATGTGATTGAGGAGCTCAGTGCCCAGTCGTATCTTCATCTTCCTGGGTGATCCTGAATAAACCTCAATGGACTTGATCCAGAGCCCCTCTGTTTTCTCTGGTTGCCTTCAATATCTACCAGGTTAGGATTCAGGTTTCTCTAAGGCTATGGGCCACAGTCGTCATCATGACCACTGAATCTTAGCACCAAGCTCAAGAAGAGATCCAAACTGTCTGCAGATAGACCATCGGTCACTATACCACTAACGGAGAGGGACAGGCTTGACAACTAATGAGCATTTCTAGTGGGCAACGTGAATCCTGCCTTCAGTGCCCAGCTTGCTTGCTGTATGGAACAGCTCTTTCTCCCATCTTAGTTCTGCAGCTCTTCAAGGTAGGACCTGTCTCCTACAGCCTGCGGTACAGCAAGGACTCCCTCTGGGGTGGGGGCCCACCATTCGTGCTGTAATACCGAGAGTCGTAACAGGACGCCGGCTCCATGGTGGGAGGCAACACCCACACGCGCAGAGAACGATGCTGGGAAAATTCCTCGGCGCTCCTCCCACGGCCTGTGTGCCCCAGCTCTGCCAGCAGACATCTGCAGGGGGCCCTGGGCCTCCTGCGCACCGCCTTCCCCGCAGACCCTCTGCTCCCACCGCTCCCTCCATTGCGCCGCAAGACCAGTACGATGAGGATAAGGCTGATGAGGATGCAGCTATGGTGGTATAAGGCTGCTCCGCATTGCCTGCTGTTGTAGGCTTGACAGCAACAAGTCAGGACAAGACTGTTCCCAGAAATCATTCTGCTCTCACATTAATGAGATCACTTTTTATGAAACAGTGTGAAAAGTTAGATCAGATGTGTTTTTCTCTGTGGGAAATGCATTGCTATTTGTCATTCATAGCACCGTCAATAGGATGACGGTGTGAAGAGCTGCATGCGCTCTTCCCCTTCACTTTCCATCTCCACACTTGGGTGAATGGGGTGTTTTGCCTGTGCCTTCCACCATCGCAAGAGTTTATTTTTAACTCCCTGACTGTCATTGTGCCTGTTTGGTGACTTCCAGTGCTAACAACTGTTCAAAATTGGCTGTTGCAAAGCTGACACTCGAGTTAGTACCAACCAATTCAGCCTTTGGTTCCTGCTCGGCGGTGAGCGAGAGGTGAAAGTGCTGTAACCCATTACCCAGCCCCTGAGTCAGCCCAGGCCATTTTTTTTTGTTTGTTTTCTTTACAGCAATCTCTTGAGTGGTTGCAGAAATGCAAACAGAAAGCGCTCCTGACAGATTGAAAACAATTAGGAACGTCTCAGAGTCACTGGAGCAGAGATTTTGTTATGATAATAAAGAATGTTCTTTGCTGGTGTATTATTTTAAAAGGAGAAAATTAAAAAGAAATATATCATGAAGGAGCTGACAGTGCTCAAAACCCACATCCTGTTGTTATCCATGGGCCTGGTACTATACACCGCTGGCAGCTGTGAGATGAACTTTCCCATTAGGCCCCTTCCAAGCCCTTAACTCTGACCCAAAGGGACCTTCTTTCCCTCTTTTAAAGGGAGAGAGAGAAATCAATCTCCCTGCTGATTCAGCTGTGGGCCTCTTATGTCCAAAGAATATTAGCACTGCAAAAAGAAGAAGAAAAAAAAAGTGCAGATTGAGGTTTTTTTAATGATGTGGATCGGTGATATTTATGGACTAAGGTTCCTATCCCTGGGACCCATTTGATGCAATCAAATTACTTTCATAAAGCATCAAAGACTCAGATTCTAAACTGAAAACCCTTGTTTGGTCTTAATTCCTTCCAGCATGCTTAGAACTAATAATTTCCAAGACCAGATTAAAGTCACGGATACTACTACTCCTAGCTCTTGTAAACTTCCTCCTGCAGGTCTGCCTTGCTTGAGAACCACAGACACTTTTCTCAGGCTTTTTAACAGCTACACACATGTCTTTTTAATTTCCTAAGACAAGGCTAGTTCCTTTCAAGATGTTCCACTGGCTCACTGCTATTACTGTCAAAACTTGCTTGCTCTCCCTCTTTTTGCCTGTTCTTTCTCTGCTTACAGGCTTCTAGGAATACATTAAGCTGTATTTCTTAAAACAGCAGTGTTTCCTTCTTCTTATCTGCCTTGTTTTACAAAAAAGAGAGAGAGAAGGGAAGAGAGAAAAATGGAGAAAGACTCAGAAGGAAAAAAGAAAGAAAAAGAGAATGAGAAAGAAAGAAAAAGAAAAGAAAGTGAAAGAGAGAAAGAAAAGAAAAAAGAAAGAAAAGAAAGCGAAAGAGAGAAAAGAAAAAGGAAGAGAAAGAAAGAAAGAAAGAAAGAAAGAAAGAGTGAGTCCCAACACACTTAACCCTAAAGCTCAAATCTTTTCAATCTTTGTAAAAAGCTAACAGTGCCTCATTTAGAGGCAGAAGTAAAAAGTTCACTAGAAATGCCCCCATCTGGAAACATTTACTGGCTTAAGGTATCTCTGTCTTTTGCCATGTTTCTGTGAAGTCACATTTACAAGCTAAGCCAGGCTTTCTGCTCAGATAGGATACAGAGGCAAAATAGACTCTAGCCCAGAGCCTTGAGGATCCTCACAGTGCCTTGTACTACGCCACTGTCACAAAATTCCTGTTAGCACAGCACTGCCTGCAAGACACGCTCTGAAAGAAGAGAATGCAGCCATTTCGGGAGGTCTTGTACCCAGCCAAGGGTTTGTGTCTGATCCTGTATACTCAGAGTGACTCTTCTGAAGCTATTGAGCACAGATTTCGATGGTTTTTGAGGGGGCACCTTAGCTTCCCCCCTCGATGAGCTGGGGCAGGTCCAGGCAGGGAAGCTGGAGGTGGATAAATGGGGGCAGCTCTCTGGAGAGCTCCAGCCAAGGTGCGCAGCCCCGATGGCTCAGTGAAGACCAGCAGGTGAGCACACCCCAGGCTTGCCACACAGGCAGCTCAAGGAGCGCTCCAGGCTCCCTGGAGTCTCCACTCACAGCTCTTGTCCCCAGCATGGTACCAGGGTAACTCACTTAACTTCGGCCGGTTTCACATGGGTTTCCACTGGCCTAACTGTGTCCAAGCCATCGTTTTGTTTTGCAGATTCATGGCAACTCTCATATCTTCTGTGTGCAGGTGTTGTCTGTGGACGGGGCCAGCTTCTTCAATGCAAGAGCTCTGAGAAGTAGAAGGAGTGAAAGCCTGATGAGAGATGTCTCTGGAGCTGAAGATGCTGAAGGCTCCAGCATCTCTAATGCTTTTGCCATGGTCCTGGACACAGAAAACCAGAGGGAGGGAAGAATAGAGGGAAGAAGGGAGGATGCTACTACTTTGTACTTTGAAGGGAGGGTGAGAAGCCCTCCCTGCAGCAGAAAATAGCAAGCTGCCTCCTCTTCAGCCTTTCATAGATAATTCAGGTGGGGGCAGAGGAGGTGTATGGTGCTACCAGATCCAAAGTAGGCTACTGAATTCAGCAGTCTGGTTAAATCCAAAATTAATCCAGGTAGTTCTTTGTTAATGTGTCAGTAGAAGGATGGATAAATGCACTTTAAATCCACTACATTTTTATGTTATTTCTAGCTTTGGTATCTAACACGAAGTATCCAGGTTGGAAAACTCTGACCTAAAGGTTTTCTCCATTTCATCTGTGAATGAACTCAACAAAGGTTTTCCTGGCCTGAGTAGGAAGCGGTGAAATTTAACTCATTCATATGCCAAAACCACTTGGTGATGAAGCATTATGGAAGAGCTGAGTGCTCAGAAATTGTGACTCAGCCTTTCCTCTCTCCTGTCCCACCCCCAAAAACTACAATCAGGAATTGGCTCAAAAACTGCTATTTTTTTTTTTAAACAAGTAGTAATGGAGGAGGGAAGTATTTTACTGGACTCCTAGATTTGAAGTGACTGTGTTCATCTTTCCAAGCTCTTCTCTGCTCCTGAAAGGGACAACTCTGATTTTTTCTTCCTCTTGGTGAAGATCTAGATGTCAGATATAGGATGTGACCTAGGAGGAGCCACTGTAGCTCCAATGACTGGGGAAGGGCTGTGCAGTCTGTGTGCCTTCTAAAGTAGTCCCTCTCACAGCAATGAAACTTCACAACTTCTCTTCTTGTCTGTAATCCCTGAGTGTGCCACGGACCAGGGGTGAGCTTCGCCTGATGCAGAGATCTCAGAGAGGGAGGCCACGGGGCTCCAGCTGCGGGGCAGAATGGGCCATGGTGGGAGACCTACACCCTTGGAGCAATCACGGGACTTGAGGACCTGGAGATTGAAGTGAGACCATCCTCCAAGGTGAGACTGCTGCCGCAGTCAGGCGAGCTGGCAAGCCACCAAGGATAAGGTGTTACCATCATTCCAATTAGCTGCTGAGTTACTACCCCCGATTTCATCATTTTGTGAAGTGCACAAAGAGGACTCCAGGGGGAAAGAGCCTTAGCGCAATGTGCACTTTCAACACAAAAACTGGGCTGCCAGGATCACATCATCTTTTGGCTCATGGACTTACACAGTGGAGGATAGGAATGTGCTGAAAAAGGAAAGCCCTCTCTACTTCTGAGTAGCCCCTAAGGTTAGGGATGTGACAGGAGCTTTGAGGGGAATGAAAATTAGAAAAGAGCTAGCTATTCATTTAGAAAAAAGATGAAGAAAAAAAAAGAATATAACCATGTGTAGTCATCTAATCGTGTGAACACTTTTCTGTTGCTGTCAGAAATAGAAGTTACAAAGAGGACACTACTGCACATCACAAGCCTGATAAAAATTATTATAGGAAGAGTGGGTTTCTGTAGGCTTCACATTTGGGAGGAGACCTAGAAGAAAGAGTGAGGAGGTGGTGATAGAAAGGACAGTCTGGGAATTGGAAGTTATAGCGATGAGACGTTGTGACCTTTCAGGCCTTAGACTTCAAATGAACCTTGGCAAAACAAGACTCTGTCCAGAGGGCCAGGCATGATGGCAACAGGGTCATGTCACATGAAATGCGAGAAAACTGTGTCAGACAAATAAGAAGCAGTGAACTCTGCAGCTGGCCTCATCAGCACCGCTTCCCACCCCAGGGTGAGCTGTGGCATCTGCCACCACCTCCTCAGACTTGTGCTCCTGTTCATGGGCACCCACAGCTCTGCCAAGGACTCAGAGACCTTTGCTCCCCTCTTTGGCACCTTCTTGCCTTGTCCTAACTATAACCCATGGTTGGAAAAGAAAAGGTTAACATAATTCATCTTCTCTAGTGCCTGTCTCCAAAAGAAAATTAGTTTTCCTGAACTATGCAGATACGGCATCTTATCTGTCGTTCTGTAGCCAGTGGAGCCTTTTAAGCCTATGTGTCTTCCCTCCAGAAATCCCAGTGAAGATGGGGCGCCAGTGGCTCCACAAAGACACAGGCACATAGAGCACCTACACCAAAGTCCTCTGCTGCTCCACCTCACAGTCGCCAGAGGCTGAAGAAAGGGTCTCACAAGAAGCTGTTGCTACCACATATAATCAGCTATTGTAACCACCAGCAGCAGCTGTTCAACACCAAAGGTACGAGAAGCTCTAATAAAGTGCTTACGATTGCCTCGGGGATAACAACCCTTCCTGCTACTATCAGTGGGGAAACTGAGGCACTGAGAGGCAGGGAGTTGCTCATGGCCACACAGAGAGCGGGTGGCTGGACTGCAAGCTCCTCCGCTGACACTCTCAGCTGCGATCACCCCTCCAGGCCATGCTGCCTGCCACCAGGAAAAAACAAGCAGCAGGTCTGCAATTCGGCAGCTAACAAGACTATAAATATAGTTCAAGGTTGTGGTGATACAATAATAATCTGCAGGAGTGAAACCTGAGCCGTTTATGTGTGTGTGTATAACCAGGGCTGGGAGATGTGTTTATAACGCTGCTCAGAGATTTCCTCTCCATTATGCTTTGAGCAAATGCGTACTGTGGCAAACATTGCTGAAGACAAAACACTGTCTTCATGTGGCTGTGCTTTCTTGGTCCTTTCTCACCTTCCAGATGCAGGTTTTTTTCTTTCTCTCCCTGCCACTCATTCTCCTCCCTGCCATCAAAATCCTTCTTTCCTTCCACTCCTGCCTTCCTGCTCACCTGGGACAACAGGAGCAGCCAACCAGCAGATTTGCCCAGCTGGGAATAGCAGTCAGCGTCCTTCTCTTGCAGAACCAGTAGCTGATACAGAGGGGTAGGAGGCACGTGTAAGAGAACGGAAAAAGCTAAAGGCAGCAAAAGGATAGTCTGGCTTCCAAAACACTGCCTGGGAAGTCTCTTAAATTGTACAGTTGATGTACAGGTGTGCACCAAACTGTAACCAAGAATATGGAGTAAAGATGGCTATCCCTGTCTCTCCAACACGGTTTGGGAGTCAGCTGAGAAGAGTGGTCACTACCTACTTTCCCTCATGCACATCCCTCCAGAGATGTCCTTCTTGCAGCTTGCTTTTCCTCTCTCCCTGGCTGCCTTGCTTTGCTCAAACCACAAGACACAGCTGGAATCAGGGACAGGCTGCTGGGCCAGCACGCCTCCCCCTTTTTTGGTTGATTGTAGTCTCACCTTCTTGTGTTTTCAACATATTCATAAATTCTCTTTTCTGTAAACAAGTCAAGGCTTCACTTATATCCATTCACAGTTTTTGCTTCGTGAGCTTCTCCTGTGAATTCACCCCATGTGTTATAATGCTGGACCATGTTTAATTTATGCCATTCAGTCTCTCATTCAGGCCAGACTCCCTGGGCAGCAGCCCCAGCTTTTTTGTGCCACTATCCCAGGACATGGAAAGGGCTTGGAAACTGGACCCTTCCTTCTGGAGCTCTCTTGGCTTTTCCACTCTTGTTGGCTCAGCTCCTTTCCCTCCCAGCCTACCAGCTGTTCCGGGAACAGCAGCTACACCCAGAGCACCACAGGCAATGACCCAAACTGCTTTGTGCCCTTAGGACAGTCAAAGTATGCCCTAGTTTGGAGTGCTTTGATGTACGAAATCCCCGTGTGGCCCAACTTCTCAGAGTGCTGGGCAACTCAGGTCAAAGTCAGTGGGTACCAAAGAGGCTCAGCATCCCCAGGTGTTACAGCCAGGCATATGGGAAACAGTAGCACCCCAACTGAGGGGACAGATTAGACCATAGAGCCTCATTCAATTCCCAGGGGAATTAGCTGAAATCTTTAGGTGAAGGTCATAACTAGTCCCAGTCATGTCAAATAAGTAACTCCCACAAGCACAGTTTGCACCAACTGGTTCAAATGCATCACATTCCTACTCTAATCACTGATTAAAGAGGAGGAAACTGCACATAAATTCTGTTATTGCATGGGCTGGACTTAAACCCCTATCAGTTCATATCTTGTTGCAACCATAAATCTTCTCCAGTGACAGCAAGTTTTTATCAAGAAGTAACCATATATTCCTAATATCTGGCAGCTGGCCTACGATCCATAGTTTATAAAACTTGTTTTAAAATAAGCCATAAAATTCGTTACATATATTACTGTAAACCCCCAGGGTTTAAAATGCAAGAGTTGGACCACAAAATCATGAGACTAGCTTAAAAAAAACAATCCAGGAGATTTAAGAAAGAAAATAATGAAAAGAATCCAACATTTATTCACTACCAGGTTTCTGAAGCTATAACACACATTGACTAAATGTTCACAATGTTTTTTCCCTACAGCCTTGATGGGGTCAAATACTTTTTAACAAACTTGAGATTTCTACTTTCTCACTTTCTTTCAGGGGCTGCTGGTTTACCAGAGAAATAGTATTATTAGAACTTGCGATCATAAATGTATTAATTCACTGCACAAACCAAATGAAGTTGGTCATTATGGAGTAAATCTTTTTGCTAATAATGACACTGACTATGACGGAGTCATGCCAGAAGTCTGATGCCATTCTGGTTAAGATTAGAACATTATATTGTCCCACAGATACTAGCAGACATTCGAATAAGCTGTCATAGTTGGCAGTAAAGTCAGACCTGCCCAATCCAATACATTCTTCAGCTGACGAAATGGACCAAAATGATACAATGGGATCTTCATGGGCATTAGAAGGAGTTGGAAAGGGTGAGGCGATTTGGCAGGTGTAGAAATGAGATTGGGAAAAACAAGATAAATATTTTCCCTGTGAATAATTGTCCACAAAATCTGCAAGTGAGACAATAAAACCCGGCTTACTGGAATAACTCCGGTCTGTGAAAGAAAGGTCTTTGGTGAAGATGATGCAGAACGATAAGTGAGAGCAAAGGAGCATCCCATACGAGCACGGCTGTGAGGCAGCACTGTGTGAAGGCAGGATGGCTTTGGGAACACCAGTGTGTGGTGGGGACTGTGCTGCCCAAATCCTGTTCAGTTCTGGAAGTGGAATAGCACAGCCAACGGCTTCCAGTGGTTCCTCTGGGAAAGGCAAGCAGCTTCTGGTGTTTGTACATGGCGTTCCCGTTACAAAGGTTACTCATTTTTTATAAATATTTTGGGCTGTAGTCAGACCACCTGTTCTAAGTATCTAATGTAACCCTACCACTTTGGTACCTAAGGTCAAAAAAGGCGCTCCTGTTGTCTGCTATTCACATTGCCTGGCTCTTGGCTCAATCAATACATAATCTCTTCACATGGTACCTTCTGGCATCATGTCTGAGCCAAGAAAGCTACCTGCAGAGTGGTAAGGGTTTGGTCGGGTGGTGTTTGGATGGTCCAAGGATTTGAGTGGAGAAAGCTTAAAGCTGCCCAGAAGTAACTGAGGCATTTAAATAAGGCACAAACCACAACTAGTCTCCTGCTACGCTACTCCTTCTCTCTGCAGACTGTACAAGGAGCTGGAGTAAGCCAACCCTACCTAGCAGTATCATAACTAAGATAACGCCTGTTGCAGACAGCCTGAAGATGACCATTTTATTATTTGTTTGTTAGTGATTCTGATTATTTTCATGTCGAAATTGTCTGCAACCCCCCACAGATCTCTGGTATAACTGGCATCCAAAGATGGATAAAGAGGGAAAAGGTTTATACTTGCTGAGAGAAATACTGACTTTCATACTTGCAGTTATGTCTCTGTAACCTTCTGAGCAGCATTTGGCCGTAAGTGGCTGGCTGGGGCTCAAAACATTACTAGAAAAATGCATCAAAATAATCTTTTTTCCAGGCTGTGAGATGATGGTTGTGTAGCTCCCCTGAGGGTGCTGTAGCCCTGTAACCAACAAAGGCTTTGTAAGCCTTTCTGGAAAGGCTGAAGCCCAAGCAGAAGGTGAGTCTGGCCCATGTCTGTCTGGAGTAGATGTGCTCTGTCCTGAGCAAGCAGGAGGTCTGGTCTCGAAGAAGGGAGCACTATCCTGCAAGGGCAGCTCTGCAGAGTCCTGTGCATCTTCCCCCTCCATTGCGTAAGAGCAGCACAGAAAGTCATACAAGCAGAAGGAAGGATTTTGCCCCTACAGGAAGCCTTGAAACCTATATTGGAAATCTTTCCTGAAGATGACACATTTATGAACAAGCATATTGCAGGAAGCACATAAAGGGAATATCACTAACTAGTCAACTACAAAGGATCTGGGATTCCTTTGATTTCATAAGGTATAGAAATATTTACTTTACCCATTGGATGGTGCCAGAGGTTTTGGATATTTGGCCATCCTTAAACTGCTTTACTTTCATAAATAATTGATAGGACAAGAGGAGAAAAAACGCTTACAAATGGCTCTGGTAGACACCAAAGGTCCCTCCCGCACACCCAAACAACATGAAGGTTGTGACTCAAACTGACAAAAGAAAGGAAATGTATAGATACTGCTGCACCATTAAGCCAACGCAAACATGTCCTTTGCGACACGCAGCTGAAGGATGCATATTTTGATTCCCAAACCAACACCACCACCCAAACTCCTGGCCCAGAGACAGCCAATGCCTGATGATGACCAAGCCATAGAGTGCCCGCATGTACGCAGATGGGGCAGGTTCCCCATCCAAGCATGTGGTCCAGCTGTACCTTGTGGTGGGAGGAACAGCCTGGCCATCTTCTCCTACTGTTCAGGGCTTTGGAGTGAGGTGGATAAGCATTGCCTGGGCTCTCATTATGCTGTGGAAGCTATGAGACTCTCCTGGGCTTAAGGACAGGATTTTCACAGGGAGCAGAAGGAGCAGGGTGTTTAACTCTACACCCTGAAGCTGCTCTGAACATCATCCCAACTGATGGCTAAAATTTTGTCCTGTTACGTCCTCTTGGACACCGGTAAGGGCTCCTGGAAGTGCTGGGTTTGAGTCAGACATTAATTATCAAGGTTTATCCCTTTCCCTTCTCACAGGGAGGCTGTTAAAAAGAAGTTGTAGGGGTGGAGGGTGGTAACGCAGCTGCATCTTTCCTCGTCCTCCCTTATCTCTGCCCCTCTTCCAGAGCTTTGTTTTGGTCGATGCGCCTGTTCACAGAATTGCTTGCATTTCCTCTGGCCTTTAAAAAAAAAAAAAAAAAAAAAAAAAAAAAAAAAGAGGCCCAGCCCTTACAGGGGTATGCGCAGAGGGAGAGAAAAGCCTCTCTTCACCAAAGTACCCAGAGCTCATGCTCATCCACAACCTGTATGGACAAATTCTCTCTTCAGGCCAACCCAAACACACAAGAAACTCCACGCTTGTCAACAGTGTAACTGGAAGAATTGGGCTACGTGGCATTTAACAGGCACTCTCTCCAACCTGCAGGTTATTATTTTGATGAGCGTGCCAACCTACAACCCTCCTTGTTCCTGGGAATTTTGCTATATGTATTCAAACACATCAGCATTTCTGTTACCTAAACTCTACTCACCAGGGCTTATGCATCTGCTGCAAAACTTCATTCTGAAATTAGCTGTGCTGTTTATTCCTCTGCATATGCTTTTAATGACTGAAAAGCAGCTATGATCTCCTCAGCTGAGTGGCATTTTGCAGCACATTTGTCCATATTGAGAACTACGTCTGCTTAATATTTGCAAACCAAGATAAACAGAAACAAAAGAAAGGAAAAACAATTTACAGCTTTCCAATGCACACACGTCCAGCAACATTTTTCTCTACCAGCAAATACATCACAAACACATTAGGCCAAGAGCGGCAGATGTAAGGAGTGCCAGGTCTTTGAGATAGTTTATTTTACAACCAATTAGACCAATCGTCCGCAACCTAAAAATTCTCTAAGTTGGCAGTCACACCAGGTAAGCAGAGACCTCTGCTAAAACGGCCTACTAAGATGTGGATGTAAACATAATTGCTAAGTCTTTTTCTTTTACATAGAAAAGGATAACATCTGGTTAATTTATGCACAAAACTCCGCTACTTTCTTTTTTTTTTCCTAAATGTACTCACCTATATTTTTATACCATGTAGCAAGCTGATCACTGTATTTGTGCATGCAGTGAAAGGTTTGGGGAGGAAACTACCACCTATATGGTCTGCTTGGCCTCTGCAGTTTTTCATGTTCTTCCTATATCGCTCAGGGATGTGAGAACGGAGCTGCTTTCTCTCAAAGGTAGCTGAACTGCATTTCTATCAAGTGCTCACTGGAGCCCCGCTTTCTGCAGAGTGTTTCATCAAGGCCCCAGGACTCGCAGCTCTTACAGACCCTGCAAGCATCCCCACCCTCATGAACTCCCGCTTTTCCTTATGCATTTTTTATTGTTTTTTATGTTATATTATCATATAAGAAAGCTGATCACAGAGCAGCAGCCTCCCAGAAATTGTTCCTCTCTCACTACCTTAAAGGCTGTGCGAGCCTGT
Source organism: Balaeniceps rex (assembly GCA_013401315.1). Classification (NCBI taxonomy): domain Eukaryota; kingdom Metazoa; phylum Chordata; class Aves; order Pelecaniformes; family Balaenicipitidae; genus Balaeniceps; species Balaeniceps rex. The sequence continues at coordinate 169,533 of VYZW01007198.1, forward strand.
TGAATGCGGACTAGCTGAGAAGGACAGCAGAGGCAGGACAAGCAGGAAACCACCATGGCCAGCAAAGTGGGAAGCTGTCTTGGCTCCTGCATGGTTGTTCAGCTCTGTCTAAGCATCTGCCCGTGATAGTTTTACAGAGGGTTTGAAGATAAAGGGAGAACATTTACTTGATGTTTGGTACATTTGAAAAATTCCTCCCCAAAACTGCAAAGAGACTTCCTCAAAAATTCAATTAATGGCCAAGGGGACCACTAAAAAATTCAATTAGCTGCAGCAGAACCAGAGCAGGTGGGGACTAACTAGAGAGCCTACAGAGCAGAGACAAGTAGCTTATGTCTGGTGTGAGTGAGAAGGGGAAGTCAATCATGAGACAAGTCAAAGCAATGAGTGAGGAAAATTATCTTTTTGACAGCACTTTGAATAAATTCATTTGCCTTTCTGTTCACACTGCCTTTACATTTGGAGGCTTCCTAGAGATGAGTTTTCAGAGTGCACTCTCTGCACTCTCACATTACAGTAATTATGAATTACTCCTTTCAGATAGAACTGAGGTTTTAGACAAGATTTTTAACTCACGCCTTTGCCAAGCTCTCAAATATCCACTCTCCAGGTCACAGAAGTTGTCCCACTTTGGATAGCTTACACCAAGAAATGCTCACCAGCAGGACTCAGGCTGCATAATGAAGTTCAGAATTGTGAAGAAGCATTAAAAAATGAAACTATTCCCCAAGCGTTCATGGTGTGACTTGCACTGGTTTTACCAGAAGTTCTGACTTGCTCCCAAGACCAGAAACATTCCCAGGAATGCACATCTATTGTACATTAGTCACTATTGGGCTAAACAGCAAAACACGCTGAGTATTTAATGAGTTATCCTCAATTTAAGGCCTATAAAGAGTCTACTTTTCCAATAGACCTTTTTTAATTTAGCCCCATTTGCTGAAGATTGCCCATTTAATGCAACACATCATTATGTTTTTATTGTTAGCTTTTTATGAACTGTACCAGATTAGCTGCAGAGAATTTACACTAGATGCCCTAATTAGACCTTTATAGGTAGCCATAATTTTCTTTTCATGTACCCATAAAGACTGATAAATTAATCTGCAAGAACATGAACTCCGTCATCTTTTCTCCCTCTTCACCACTCACTCCTTGTTCTGATAAAGCCCTAATGAACCCACTTGCACAATTCCCTTCTGTTTTGTTTTCCTTTAAAGGCTAATTTCAACTAGACAATTCAAACAACTGCAATATTTTTCCATATATGATGCCAGAGAATAAGCAGCAAGCATGATCCTTTCTTATATGATTTAATCATTTCCATTCTGAGCAGAAAACGATCCATCAACAATGGCAAACAAAGAGGTGTGATCCATAAGGTTTAACTTTGGATCATTTATTTAACAAAGGGAAAAAGCAGGCAAAATAATAAAGAGTAAACTCCTCAGCTGCTAATTGTCAGTTAATTAGCAAAAAATGTCAGAGTAGGAATAGAATCTCTCCAAAAAACAGTAGCAACAGAAAGAGTTTTCTCATTTACAGTTTTGAATATGCCTTTCACACAGAAGACAGCACTCTTAAAGGATCCAGTCTCTGATTCAGCAAAAAACATTTTTAAGCGGCAAAATCTTAAAAACTTCCTTAAATACATGCTTAAAACTCTGCTAACTAGAAGTGAATTTGGGGGTGGGGATGGGATAGGGATGTTTTGCTTTAGATGGGGTGCCAATCTACTCTACCTACCTGATTGTTGCAGTATCTCCATTCAGTACTTTTTGTCCTTCTCAAGACAGAAATCAGTGAAGACAAATAACATGGTCTATTCATTAGTGCTGGCACCAACTTGCAAACTGAAGACCGTAACTTTTGCTGTGCTAAGTCCTTATCAATGGCTTGTCTTCTTAAATATTGGCTCAGATTCAACAATCATAGAAGGGATTGTTGATTGCATTCATACCTGCAAAATGGCTAACTGCACTCCTAAATACATGTCCAATTTCCTTCTTGGGTATTGAAATGAAAGAAGCTATACTAGCAATATCAGCCCTCCGCTACGAATGTGGAAGCAGTGTGCTTGCTAATGAACTATTCAAGATATATCAGGTAAAAATGTGACTTTGGGTTATTAAACGAATTAAAATGATATTAGTGGTCTCCATTGATGGAATGTGGTGCTTAAGAGGTCTTGGGCATGTTTCAAAAAGGACACTACACCAAAGTGTCTGCTGTAGTCCACTATACCAAAAGCTAAGGAAGAAAAACATAATTTAAAAAAAAAACAACAGGGGTAGGAAGGATTCACCACAGACAGTACCCCCAGTGAGTGGTAAAGGAGCTGAGTCACCGCTGGTGCTCTGGGATTAGAGTGTGCGAAGGAAGTCAGGATGAGGCCCTCATGAACCCTGGAACCAGAAAGTCCCACCACAAAGCTCTCCTTAACATAGGCCACTGTAGTTTTCCTTGGCCTCTTCTTGTATGAGGGTGGGATTTTTTTTTCTTGGTTTTCTAAGGAAAAGAGCATGTGTGGTCCTACTCCATGTGTACTTACATGTGAATACTTGCATCTGCCTAGCCTTAATCCCTAATTCTTATATTTGCTGGCCAATTTTAACCAAATATTGAGATATAAATGAATCTGAAAACTATATGGCTACTGACAATAGGCAGACAAATAGAGAAAGCAGAAGTGTATTCATGATCCCACTGAGGCAAAGGTGCAAGATGACTGATTCCTTAGTAGACAGCAGTGAATCCACTCAAGGCAGCCAGGACTCACTTGTTGACAGCCCATGGAACAATTAGACGTGTTTCAAGGGGATGTTTCCCCCACACCGGCTGCGTCAGTGTAAATCTGGCAATGCATGGTGACATCAGGACCCAAGTCCACCCCAGGGTCAGGTGCCTAAATGGGAGGCACCTGGCTGGCCTCTAGACCCGTGAGCCTCCTGCACTGATCAAGGGCAGGGGGTGCCCTTCCTGCCACCGCCCCTCTCGCACCTCTCTTCTGATCCCCATGTGGAGGAGGAAGGGGTAACTCACACCACGCCTGGACCCTCATCCATCACACAGTGTCTTCAGCCACTCACTTCCAGCAGATCTGCTTTTGCCCTGTGCTAAGCAACCAGCACCTCGGCTGTTAGCAACGCTGCAAAATACAAACATCCCAAATCTTGCAATCATGGATTAAGCAATCTTGCTCCTAATTTGTGCCTCCTGCTTATTAACTTCCGAAAGTTTTATCCAAAACAACAAAGATAAAAAGGAATAACAAAAGAAGTACATAAAGAAGGGTGTGAGAGTGGAAAACATAGTTCAAACTCCCCCTAGATATAATCGTTCCAAGAGTGTAATGAATTTTATACCAAGCACCAGTCTTGCCAGCCTCATTTAATTATGGGGCCGTATACATAACCCCATCAAATTAAGTAATCAGGGACACAGTTTGGCTCCTGGACTCAGCCAGTGTCTTTTGATTACATTGCGGGAAAGAATATTAGGCCTTTGGAACAGCTATAGCCCACGTGCGATTTTTCACATTATTACTGGCAAGCACTCAGGACGTGTTTTTGCAAATGCGTGGCTCACCAAATAAATCTGAAAGGCCTGTGGAGCCCTCAGCAAGAAAATGCTCCTTACCGCTGCCTTATGGCTAATTCTGAAGGGGCTTTGCTCAAGTAAGGATATGTCTCCAGTAAATAAAAGACAGAAGATGTTTTAGTAGCGCTTGCATGCATGGCAGCAATGCCAGACCTACCATGTGTTCTGGACAAACGCTGGCATCGTGGTGAATGGCATCATCTACCAGGTGCTGACACTGTGCGTGTTACAGGACTCCCAGAAGGAGCAGGCTCATTAGCCATGTCCTCTACTGCTATCATCTGCCTTTGTTTAAACCCAGAAACTGAAAAATGCCACTCTAACAAAGAATAGTTACTGTTGCCCTCAAAGGCTGGTATTGCTTTCTGACACCTGATGTGCCACAACATGCTCAACCCTGTCCAGGTCCCACCCGAACTGCATGCTCACAGAGTCTCCTTTGGGCTGGTCATAGACTTTTAGAGGCAGGGGTCCAACGGGAAACATTTGGCTCACAGCCTCGGTTAGAACTAAGCCACGTAAATGTGAGTCACTGCATCTTACAGCAGGAATTCGCACCATACCTGCTTCCCCAGGCAGCACTACTGCCTAACTGTGACAATGGATTATGCTGCCAAAGAGGAGCACTTACACAGTTTTTATGAAATGCCCTAAATCTGAAAGGTGCAAAGGGGACTTCTTAGGAAGTACAAAAGCCCCAGAAGCTCAGCACCATCCCTAAAGTGACTGAACATTCATGGGATTAGACCTTTTGGTCAAGCCTATGTTGTGGTCAACTCGGGTATACCCTCTGCATACCAAAAAGCATTACAATTAATCTTTAGGGATTGCATGGGATCTGCTCAATGCCTTTGCTGCTCAGCAGGAACAAAATAAAAGTGTGATCCATATATTTTTAAAGCAGGATCTGTCCTCTACTTTTTACAAATTCAAAACATTTCTTTGCTTTAAAGAGCTAAAGTTTTTTGTGTCAGAAATCATTCAACAGAGTTGGAAACAGCAGTGGTATCCCCAATGTAATAGCGCCACTCCCCAAGCATTCAAAAATCATGAGTCAGATGCCCCCCTCCAAAAGAAAAATCACACGATTGGCTTCAAAACATGCACATAAAAATGTAATCAATTCCAAATATGGTTTTGGATTTCTCAGGATATAATCGGGGTCATGTTTCAACCATTTTTCTGACACCAAAAGCACTAGAAATTTTCTTTGTTTTTCAAGTCAGAGCTGAGAGATTCTCACATAATCCATTGTTTCTAGGAGCTGGGGTTTTAAGCAAAATAGCAAACACTGGCTCATGATAAAATCACAGAGCTGGCAACACTGCTAGTGTGATAATTTTCTCCTACCATTAAAAGACTGGTAATGAAGGGAAAAACACCGAGATGTTCAAAACACTCTAAACAAACTCTCCTTTTGTATAGAAAGCACCTTTTCTTCAACCTCTGCTCTGTGCATTAAATTTGATAGGGATCAAACTCTTTTTATTAAACCATCACTGCTGACCAGCACAGTTGTCTACAGCAAGAGCTGCACTGGAGACCTCTGTTTATGAAGCCTTCAGTGCCCTTCTAGAGGTGTCACTGGGATGTGAGGGCATTCAAGTCCCAAGTCCAAGATACTGGGATAAATCCTGAGTACAAGACATGTCATGGGGCCAAAGAAAAAGGCGGATACGTATCCTTGCACCAGGCAAATCAGTCCCTGTGGTGGCCTCCTCTCCCTATGGCCAACAGCCGTTCAGCCTGGGGGCTCCAGGCCATGCCTTCATGCAGTTTCCAGTGTACTGCAAAGAGCTCTGCGCTGTGCCCCACGACTGCCTCCTGCCCCTTCGACTGGCACAGAGGTTGTCTGGCCATGCATGGTGGCAATCTGAGCCACGGGGCAAGCTCAGGCAGGTGAGATCTCACAGGCTTTGGAGGATATGTTCTGGTTGGGTCCGTGCGTGAGCTTGCTGTCAGTACAGAGAGTAAACCTCAAGGGCTGCCTCAGGGCCTGTTTGACTTATGTTGTAGAATTACCCCAAAAGCTTTTACCTCTATCTTAAATGGCCTTATTTGTCTTTCTCCTCCTCTGGCAAACACTGAGGGGCAGGGCATATTTCACCTATTTATAGAGCTCCAGGCAGGAGCAATTTACCCTAAACTTTTTTTTAGTTCAATGGAAAAGAGTAAGCATTTCTAAGGTACAATTTTTCTGACCTATTTTGGATGTTCATAGATCAAAACCTACCCAAGGTGTTCTTATTTCTCTCTGCAGACCATAAAGGGATCCAAGGAGATTAGCTCTGCTGTAGGTGTCTAAGATGGCTTTTGGAGGAGGGCACTGGAGGACTCAATAGATGCATGTACAATAAGATCTCCTTATTTAAGCCAAACCTCCTGCAAGGTTTTATGATCTGGCACCTGCCTCATTAAAGAACAAGGACAGATGACCATTTCCCACATCATCATTCAAACCCCACAGTGACTCCCTAACCACAGGGAAAACCAAGCCTGTAACCACCAACAAAGCATGCTTTGCATCCAGCTCAGATATAAACTGTTTCTGTGCTCAAGAAAACAGCACTATGCCTAAAATGTCACTTATAGCGTCATATGTCTCTTCTTGGACTCTTCGGACAACATGAAAACCACTGTCCCCAGCCAGTTTTTAACAAGAGTTGACTAAAGCCAATGAGAATTTGGCCATAGCTGTGTGAATTATGGGCCCGTAGTTTTTTCCTAATGAAAAGACAAAGACATTTTTGATCATAGCCTCTGCTCCTTGCTGTCCTGGGTATTTTGTTAAGGTTTGTAGGAGTTCTCCACAGAAATAAGCAACCTGTGTCACGTCGGGGAGGACTGCATGGCTACAGGAGAACATTTACCACTACGCTTCCCAAAAGTGACTCCTGTCCAATATGGTCACACGTAACAGCACTGAGCTCAGTCAAAAGGTTGTTGATACTCACTAGGAAGAAAGTTTTTAAAGATGCATTTGGACCTTAGTGGACACATTTCACTTGAGAATATAACCTTGCCTTCCTCAGCACCTCAGTTCCCTTCAGGTCTAGGAACAAACATAGTGGTTGACTCAGATGTGAAGAGTAAGTATTCTGATGGGGCCAAAACTGGAATCCGTTTTGGAAGACTGAAACAGGAAGATCAAAATACAGATACTCCTGTTTTCCACAAAGAGGGAGATGACACAATACTGACAAAGAATGCTAAGCCAGGCTTTGAATGAAAGGCAGTTGTTGTTCTGAATCCCCTAACACTGGGCTCGACCACAGTGCCGACTGCCCTGCTCAGCAGCTTCATAAAGCATTCGGGGAATTTGGTAATGGACTGACTAAACTTCTTGAATTTTTTTTTAAAGACAATTTAAAATGGGAAGGAAGTGAAAGACCAAAGAAAAGCAAGCATAGTACTGCTTTTTGATCCTGGGGTGATTGCAGTAATTGTAATCTTTTATATCTAGCCGCTCTTCACAGTAAAATAATGAAAACGATGTCAAGACATAATAATTTACTAAACATCTAGAGGGAAAAGGAAACGCAAATAATAGGCAGCACAGATTTAAAATGAGTGTTTCCTTTTTTGTTAAAACACACAGAACTACCAATGGATAACATCTTAAAGGAGAAATAATTCAGTATGCCAGAATAGGGCCACTGTGATGTGGTTTGAAAACTGGCTGAAGGTTCATAACCAAAGGCTAATGCTCATGTAAATGTAATGAGTTCTGCCCTGTGAGGCAATGCATGAATCGGTGTATTAAGGTGGATTTTTTTTTAGTACTTATTAATGATCTGAAAGAAGAAATAAACAGTTCAGGAATGAAATTGCCAACTGCTACAGAATAGAAGAAACTGCAAGAAACAACAAAAACAGAGGAATATTGCAAATAGAAAGAAATCTGCAGTTAGAAAGTGTAAGAAGCTGAAATTTAATTCGGGCACAAAAATGGCAACTTGTTGCCTGTGGAAAATAATTACTTGGCTTACATACACTCAGCAAGGTGGAGTCCAAGTGCAGATTCTGAGAAGATGAGAGTACAGAGGAAGAGCAGATGAGTGCCATACGCATGCACACCCAGAGCCTCAGAGGTATCCAAGCTCTCAGCTCACACTCCTTTTTATGGGAGGTAAGTACCTCTGTCCTGAGAAATTAATCCCAAGGCACAGCATCACCGACTGGAGGGCATTAGCCTGCAGGTGCATTAGCCTGACATACCAACAACTGGCTTCCAAGTCTCGGCACTGCTGTGCCGGCCGGAGATAGGCAGAAGGGGACTGAGCACGGACACACAAAATGGTCTTAATTGGTTGCATCCCCTGATGCTGTGTGCCTGGGAGGGCATCCTCAGCTGACAGCGAGCCAACAGGGCTGCCTTGCTCCGTGCTGGTATGCAGTGTGTTTGCTAGGGCTCAGCACATGCAGCTCCAGCCCTGAGGGCTTCAGGTGGCCCATAAGGTGATGCTATGTTGGAGAGAAGAGACAGGGTGAGAGGGATGGGGACTGTTCATCCCCTGGCAAGCCAAGGATGAAGAGAGGGAATTGTGCCCAAGAGGGAAGATGGCATGATTTATGAGGAAAACTGAGGAGCTGTGTGGAGAGTCTGGCAAGAAATAAGTGGGAGAAGAGAACATGGATGATAACAACCTGCAAATGCTTAATGGGTGTAAAAAACAATCAGAAAGGCAAAGAATTTAGGGCTCACTCTCCACTAAGTGTTCGGCCTCCTTTAGCTATTTACATCTGCCTATGTCAGGTACTCACAAAGAAATGAGAGCTGAGCCCTTCTGAAAATCAGTTACATTAACATAATAAGAAATTGAAACAGGAATGAAATCAATGCTGTATCTCAAAAAAAAGACACCCTGATGCTATGAAGCTGTGGGATGGCATCCTGAGGGACGTTTCATCACTTGGGCCTTTTTAAACTGGACAAGAAAGCATTAGCACTAGTCCTGCAGGGAATCTGCGCTTCTGCAGGGAAAGAGGTCAGCTGTTTGCACCGGCAGGTGTTTTCCTTGTCAGCCTCAAACTTTTAATTACGCAGTGCAGGTTCACTCTTGGGCATGTTACAGGAAAAAAAGCATTTTGAGCCCAAACCCATAGTTTCCCAGCCTCCCTGAGCTCTCACCCATTTGCAAACAATTGCGAAGGTGGAAGAATTCAGTGAACAGATGTAGCCTGCCCCCCTAGTCCCATCTGTTCACATCAGAAAACCACCACGCAATCTGGCAGGGAGAGCTCTCTCTGCTCAAGATAGACGCTGGCCTGGGCTGGGAGGGGAGAGGGAAGGGGGGGACGGGGAGGGACAGTGGTCGCGGGTCAGATCGGAGAGGCACTGCCAGCGCTGCGTGGGAAGCTTGCACAGCATCTGCCAGTACCACGTCTGGCTCAAGTTGGAGCAAAATCCTCCAGCGAAGTCTGTCAAAACACATAGAACCTGTGTGAAGCTTGTTGCATCCCTCTGCGCGCACATCTTCCCACGAACGCCACCACGGCAAGGAAATGTCTCTCGCTCACCAGCCAGCCAGAGGGGGCTTGTGAATTTGGGGATGTAGGCATGAGAGGATGTGCCAAATACACAGTGTTGAAGGGAAGGCTGAAGTAAATGGGTGTTCAAAGGTGCAGCCGTGAAAGGGAAGGGAATATGGAGAGTATTTGGGTATTTCCTGCACTGCAAATCGTTAACAGCAGTGCTTGGCACCCTTGAATGGGATAAAATCCCAGCGGTTTGGGAGCCTCGGTGATGTGGGCTTAGATCCTGTGTATCCAGAGCAGTCCCTGCTTCTCCCCTAGAAGCCTGACTCAGGGCATGGCCCACTCGCCCTTCCCTTCTTCATCACCAGCATCTTCTGCAGCCTTTCTGCTGGGCTGGAGCTGCTCCAGCCCGCTCGGGAGCACACGAGGCAGCATTGAGGTGATGGGGTGATGGAGCTGCGGTGTGACAGCCACCAGCACCAGGCAGAGAGCAGAGACGGCTGCCAGTTCATGCTCCTCCCAAGCCGCCTCCTTCTCTGTCGGTGGAAACAGGCTGACAGCACTTTGCTGCTTCTCAAGGGTGTTGCAAAGATCTAGATCCATGAAGCATTCAGCTAGTGCACCTTTAGGCAAGTATCTAGGCTGTAAAGTCACCACAGCACTGCCCTGGCTAAGCCATCTTCTGGTTCTCCCTACGACAAAAGTAGCGCAAAACCAGCACACAGCCAAGGTGCAGCATTAATGATGAGAAATGTACATAGCCTGCTTCTAAGTAAATAGAGAGATATAACATCAATGAAAAATAGCAAAGCTGTTCCTCCCGCACTGCTGGCGTAATTCAGCACTTCACATGTGAGATCACAAAATATTAATGGGAAAAGGCAAAGCCATAATGCTCTTCTCCTACTGATAGCTGAGGTACAAACTATTTTTAATCCTTTTTTTTTGTTAATAGATTTTCTTGCCTTGGTGTTTGGGGGTGCTTAATATCCTCTGGGAAAGATAAACATCAGTGATTATTTTAGGCCTGTATGACCTTGCTGAGGAGTAACATGACTCCGTGCAGGGCTGAGAGCAGACTTGGCAGAGCCTAGTTGTAAGGAAGTCTTCTATTGTGCAGACTTGCTTTGCCTGTGAAGCAATATGTTTTTTTGTCTTGCAGAGTGGAGCTCAGAGAAAAGGCTCAGCCTGCACCAAACTTGCAGAAAATGACTGACTCATTTTCAGAAAATCAAACAGGATCACAGGAGGAAGTAATAACTGGCCTTCGGAGCTGAACGTTTTAAAACCCTGCTCTTGATTCACCCTCACAATGGCAAAGGAAGAAGATAGCAAATGACAGTGGAAAACAAGGCACATTCTGTTCAGTTTCAATCAGTCCTTGATTTATGACAGATTTCACTAAATCTTTAAAAAACACCCACCCTAACATCTCTGGCAATGTTTTCTTTTAAACTAACAAAGCAGCGTTTCAAATTCCTGACCACGTCTTGGTTGGCCAACAGCAGAGCCTCTTTCCTGAACAAAATGATTTGTTGTAGCAAAGAGTGGAGTAAGCCACAACAGCTGTAAATCTGCATTTGCTTCTCTGCACAGCCCTGCTGCACCTGCAGATGAACTTTCAGTTCTGAAGCTGAAACAAACAGCCCTTGCAATAAATGAATTTATGAGCTGTCACATGTCCAAACTACTGCAGGGCACTTGAGTCACGGATGGAGTTATGAACAAGGGACAGGTTATAACCAAAGCAGCATAATGCAATTATTTTTAATGCTGCTTCCACCTAGTCTATTGCTCCTTTTAAGTCCTCTGCAATTTTGCCAGGGAAGCCCAGGGCACTGTAGTGGTCTGATCCCTTCTCCTTCCCCTCTCCCCTCCCACTCACATATAGCTGTACATGCCACATACACCTGCACCATGCGGCGTTGTGGCTGCAGTCCTACACAGCATCCGTTGCCCCTTCCCACCCAGCCAGCTGCTGCACCCAGCCCTTAACAAAACGTCACCCATTTGGGGTAAATGAGTGCAGCTGTGAGCTATCCTAACTGTGCTTAGCTTTCAGCACAGCTCAAAATCCTTTTCAGATCAATTAAACTTACGATTGCGCTTTTGGGCTGAGGGCCTGTTTTCAAACAGCATAAAGAAATGCAGGCCTGGTGTAGCTTTCTCTGAATTCAGCAGAGTCTCTGCAATACCCCAAGTGAAGAATGTGGCAGGATCTAAAGAGCTTCGGTTTACATGTGGGTCAACCTCTAAGAAAAAGTGCTACCAAATAGCACAAAGTTCCAAGGCACCTAGGAGCTTCCAGGATATCCACTTCATGAGCTTATCTTTGATTTCTCCTCCCCATTAGAAGGATTTAGTGATCTCAAGGAGGCAGAAAATCTGTCTTGCTCAGCTGCAGGAGGTGGCCAGGAGAAGAAAGGTGGACTCCTGCAGCTGTGTTGACGTGTAGCATGAGTTACTCTGCAGACCTTCTACCTGGCTGGGGCAGGGGTAAAGCAATACCACAGGAATTCACAGCCCTTGCACAAGTTTGTAGTAGCCATTTGGAGCAGCAAGGGTCTGTGGGGAGGAGGCTGGGGAATATGGATATCTCCTCATCCTTCATCTCCACAGCCTGTCCGCACTATTTCCAGCACCCTTGGTTAGGACCTGTAATTAATCTCTGCCTAACCATGACCTTTCCTTCTCGCTTGGCTAGCCTGAAATGCTGCTACCTGGTAAAAGGTAAGACTTCAGTGAGAAGACATCACTAAGATAAATGGAGAAGACTTCGGTGTGTATAGCTTTGTACACCACTGCCTAATAAAAAAAGGCATCAGGACAGGGATGCAGTTAGGTTTGAAGCAAGTTTACAGCTTCACGCCAGCCTCCTCTCTGCCCGCTCCCCTGAAGCTCAGACAAGCCCAATGTAAACAGAGCGAATCCCCTGGGGCCAGAGGAAGGAGTGCGCAGAGGTTTCCTTCCCTTTTCTGCCCACCTCACCCCAGTTCTGCCAGCTTTCCTTCCCTGATGCTTGCAGAAGAACATAAGCACCATTGACACCTATATCTGGGGGCCTAGAAATGCTATAAGCTAACATAGCCAGACCCGCTGTTGGACATTTCCTTAGCTGGACCTGGCTCAATAGCTATTAAGACCATTTTTCCCTTGGGGAAGGAAAATAAAACAGGAGCTCCGGAAGCCGACTTCCCAAATTTCTCTGACAACACAGCATGCATGACCCCAGAAAAGTGCTGCTGCAGTTTATACCAGCCAGCTCCTCTCTGGGTAGTGGAGGAAAAGCTGAGAAATGTTAAGGTCCTTAGAGAAAGCAACATCAGTAGTTCCTCGGATGGAGCAGCATACAAAAGAACATGCGTTTTCAAGATGTGGTTCAGTTTAAGGATGACTCCCTGAAAGATAAACAACTTTGTGGATACTTTCACTGTGCACTCAGTAGAAGATTTTCCTTTGGAAGACAGTGGTAGAACTGGGTCCAAGTGTCAGTAAGAAGCCCAGCCTTCATGCTCATCAACTATTAAAAACAATCCCTTCATTTCATAAGACCTCGCCGCTTTTAGTTTCATCTACATCTGTTGTCCCCTTGTTTTTGTTTTTGAAAAGACTTGGAACAAATTATCTCCTGGAGTAAACCGGTGCGTCTCAGCTGATGTCAGTTGTGCTGCACCAGTTTGCACCAGTGGCAAATCTGGCCCCAGCCACACGAGAATCAGGAAGCTGAGGTTACAGAAAGGGTTATTTGCACTACAGGAATGAATGACAGGGCAGTTTCAGTTTCCTGTGTGAATACATTTCTCGCGTCCCTCACTTTTGGTCTTTCTCACACACTGCATCCCAAGCACAGCATGCTGTGAGGAAAGATTTAAAGATGTTGCGGATCTCATTAATCTGGAGCGTTCCTGAACACGTAGCTACTAGAACTCTGTGGGGAGGACACGAATTTCTGTAGTGAACCAGCAATGTCGCAAAGCAACTAACAGCGAAGAGGAAAAAAAAAAGGCAGGATAAAAGTAACTCTTTTGAGCAGATGATTAGCTTTAAAGCAAAAACTCTTGAACTCCCTGGGTAAGTCCTCTGCTGGTGTAAGCTGTCACAGCTCCATCAAGCCCAATTATTTACACTAGTTGATTTGTCCTGCTGTATTTGGAACACAATGTTAGTCCACTTCTTGTTGCAGTAGTGGTAAACTTCTTGAGACATCACAGCCACCAGGTAACTGGAAAATCAGCTCCCAAGATAAATCCTGTTAAAGGCAATGAGCTACAGCAAGGAGGCAATGGGTTCCCTGACAAAACATGGCTGGATCCTATGGTGATATCTAATCTTTAGACCTTATCTAGATCACAGTGAAATCAATAGGAGTTTCTGTCACCTCCCATGTTGGCAAGATCTGTCCCCAGCTTCTCAGCTAGAGCTCCCAGCTCAACCACAGAATACTGCAAGCCAGCCTAACATCAGAGGCTGTGATGGTACCCAGGCAGTCTTTACCTTTGGAAATAAACAGGTGATGCTGTTGGCTGCAGTTCATAGAAGGAGTCTCACATTGTCAAAGGTTTTGCAGGATTCACCTCCTGAGTATGATCACAGGAGGACTGCAAGCATCAGAAGTTTCTCACTGACTGCTGCAGAGCCAAGATTTCCCTGTGTGTTTCATGACCAAATCCTATAGAAAGTAGTTTTGCTTTCTCCGGTACTTACAGAAATCAGAGCTTTGCTAGATGACAATTTATGATGAACATTTATAACACCTTTCCCTGAGAAGTGTATGTTAAAATAGCATTCCTAGATGTATCTATTGTAACACTGAAATTCTGATTTAAAAAAGAAAATCAGACAGTTACCCCCACATCAGTTCTTTCCTATAGAAAATGGAATTTTTAAACATCCAGAAGCCCTGAAAGCAAGAAGAGTCCAAAACAAAACCCTGCCATTTCCCACCTGCTCAAATACATTTCAGGAAGAGGCATGTGCCTCTATTGCAATTAAATACAACATGAGAACATGGCGTGGCAGCCAGGGTTGTAGGGAAAAGTCGCACTTCCAACAAATAAAACTATGCAGCTTGTTTTAATACTTCAGAATAACCCTGACAACCTATACCTAGTTTCTGTACGCTCAGAGGCTCGGAGTGTGGTGAGAAGGCAGCGGTTAACCAGGGATTCTGGCAGGGTCTAGTCTCCTGGATGAGCCCTGTGGCCCCAGTTATTCCTTCTCTAATGTGGGAGTAATGGGACTGGCTGCTTTAGTAAATTACTTTGAGATCTGCCCATAGAAAGTGATTTGTAGAAAGCATGCATCACTATTAATTCCAGCTCCGGGGAATAATGGCACTACTCAGAGTACGGGAAGCTCAGCATGCAGATAGTTTTTTGTTGGACCTGGGCCTTTATTCATTTTTTTCCCTGTTTATGTATTTACTTTTTGCACTTCATTCAGGATAAATAATGAAGACAGTATAGTCTGCTTCCACTTTTGTTTCTGGAAAAGATCAAAGACTTTAATGGACTCGGACTCAGCAGAACTCTAAATGCTCCTTTCTGTACAGATACAGCCAATTAAATGGCCCTGTTGGCTTCCAGGAGGATTACTTGAGATCTCATTATTTGCACTGCTCTGAATTCAGTCCTCAGAAGAGAGTGGACACATTCTGCCAAAAAAGAAAAAAAAAATATGTGGAAAATAGCAAAGGGTTTTTTTTGCATCTCCTGTATTTAATGCAATCAGCCTTAGCAAAGTGCACTGCACTCCTCCTTGTTAAAGCAGCCCTGTCCTTTTTTCTCCCTGCCTTGGAATTGCTACAGAGGGATGAAGTTCTGCATGGCTCGCTTACTCACACAGTTGTAATAAGTCAGAGCAGGTTGGCTCCCTGCCCAACAAAACACAAACTCCCCTGAAGTCTCCAGCTTTTCCATGGCAACACCACAGTCATCCACACAGCAAACAATTGCTCCAAGCCCTTCTACGTCTCCGCTCTTAGCATAGGGAAGGATAGCATTGCACCCAGCCCATGGACCTGCGCTAATTATCGGGCATGAAAGGAGATAGTGACGGAGATCGCATTACCCTCTGCATGGAGCTTTGGGTGAGATCAAAGGAAAGAAAAGGCACTGAAACACTCAACACTTCTCAGTGTAATTTTACTTAAACGAAAAGATTGTTGCTGCATGTACAGGACATGAAACGCCAAAAAGTGTAAGCATATTGAGACTGAACGGGGGTGCAAACAGCATGACAAATCAAGAGTCCAACGCTGAGTAGGGTCCCTTAGCCCGAGAGAACCATGTGTCACTCCAAGGTGTCTAACAGCCTGATCCTTGCCATGGTTATCGATGTGCACTTCTGCCGGGCCGGTGCCTGGCTTTCGAGGGATAACAGCAGACTGATGGTTCTGCAAGTAGGATTGTTCCCCAGCTCTGTGCTGTGAGTAGCACTGCTCATGATCCGCATCGGTGGGCGAGCAGTTACAGTGCTGGGTCCTGATCTGCCACTGCTTCGCATTGGCGTCCTTCACACCTGTCCAAATAAGTGCCAACACCAGGACTGAACACCACCATCCTCATCTGGTAGTGTTTTACTCTCACTTTGCATAGGTATATAAGACCTCACAAGCTGCAAGGCAATAGAAAATGAGGCCCAGAAGGCCCCAAAATATCTTACTTAAACTAAGAGCTAGTGGTTTTCAAGCTGTGGTCTGCAGACCCATGAGGGTCTGAGGACTGCTTCTGAAGGGTCTGTGAAAGCTAAGCAAGAAAAGCAAATCAATTGCCACGAGGCTTAAATTAGTTGTAAATGAACCTTCATATGCATTGGAGAACTTTTAGAGGATCTGCAATTTGTAAAAGATTGACAGGTATGTCCATAGGCTTTATGTTCCCCTGTAGACATGGCAAGAACCTGCTCTGTGCAAGTAAAGCTACCCTGTTTTCGGATAATTTGAGGGTATATGTGACAGCGTGGATAAGAGTATGGGCAGTTCTCTGCCATAAAACCTCACCAGTGTAAACTCAAGAGTGGATATAGTTTTCCTGGCATAAGCAATATTATAATTTCTTTGGACTATGATTTTGCTTGTTTAGTTTTAAGGCCCTCGTTAAAGTAAGAAGGCTTTGTAGGCTGGAAATGCCATAGGCCAACTAGCTCCTTGTGGACAAAGTAGAATTTTGAAGGTAAATTGGCCCCAAAACAGCCATTTCCAATTCAAATCCTGGTGCAAAAAAATGTCCTTCAGGCTTTACAAAATTATTTAGCTATTTTTATAACATCTGAAAAAATGATTTCTCTGGAAAAAGTTCAAAATGAAAATAATACACCAAGTATTCAGGCTTAAATGGAGGCTTAGGTAGTAGCACTGTGCTTTCAGCATGCCTGGCCTCGGAGTAAGCCTGCCCAAAGGTATGAACCTCTGCTGCTGGACCAGTGACCTAAGGGTGTTAGTCTCCATGGCAAAAATCCCACCACCGTTAGTCTTTCTTCACCAACACACGCGTGACTGAGGCACTGCGGGCCACGGTCCCTTGTACAGACGGTCTGCAGTTTGCCTTGGTCCAGTACAACCTGTGGGAGAATTTATCCATCCTTTGGGGTGAATGGTGCCAAACAAGAACCGTGGGAAGGATTTTGGTGCACTAACAGCACTTCAGTTACACGGGTTTCAGTCCAAGTTAGTGCAGAACTGCTCTAAACCATGCCCTCAGCTGGATTAACTTGCTGAAACCTACATTAGAGACATCTTGGTGTGGATAGTAAATAGCTTAAGCAAGAGGGTGAGCTTTCTACATGATAGACATACATATGGCTCAGGTAGGATTTGCAGCAACTAACACAAAGCTGGACACCCTAACGTTGAGTTTAACTCTCATTGACATCAACAGTACTTTGCATGATGCCCACAGTCTGATGAGGTCCTACTGATGATACGATGCCATTTTAAGATTGCTTCACCCCAGCCGCTGGGTTACGTCTGCACAGTACAGGTGCCAAAATGTAATCCGCTGCTCAGTGTGTGTTATGCATTCATTTCTGTGGCTCATCCACAGAGGAAGTGAGTCTCTCAGCTACTACCCTAAAAAAGCTGGTTCTTCAGCCCACACTATGATAGCTCGTACATTTAATTCTAGAGGTCCCTGACCTCTAGAATTTGGTGGTGGTGAAAACAGTGGTTAGCATGCAAGTCTCTGTGTGTTAACACGAACAAGGACACAAAAAAAGAGGTTACCCTATGATTATGTATTGATGACCTGAACAAAGCCAGTCAATCCAAGCTGAGTTCTGCTATGAAAATTATTTTTAATTTGATTTTTCCTTAGCTTAAGAACGTAACATTTCACCTTAGGCTTAAGCCCAGTCCTTTTTTTGTCAGTGGCAACGTGACCACTGTCTTCACTGTGAACAGGGTCACTAGCACCACCCCAGAGGCTTGTACCAAGACACAACAACACGACTCCCTCCTGGGACTCCAGGGACTGTGTGATGCACTGCCACAGCAGTCTCAAAACCTACAAAACCTACAGAACCAGAAAAGCAATCTGGAGCTTTGTGTTAGTCTGCCTCTGCTGCTGGTGGGTTCCCTTCAATATGCTGGGGAGCCTAACAATGGACGTGATGTTCCCCCTATCACTCCCTCATGTGCCACTGGTGATGGCTGCAGATGTGCATCAGGATGTGAGCCCCAAGGGGATGCCTCAGCCAGAGGAGATCAGATTGGATTCCAGCGAGACTACAAGAGCAAAGATCAAATGGCTTATTAACCAGAGATGAAATTTCAGCCTTGTTGCTATCGGTACAGATTCTCTTCTTTCTCTCGCTGGTGTTAATCAGAAAATAATGAGATTGGGTATAAAACTGAAGGGTCCTGCCCTAGCCAAGGGTCTACATGTTCACTTTCTGCTTTGTACCCCGCTGCGAGTGCCTTTCCACATGCAAAGCCATTCCCTGTCAGTAGATCAGACCTTTTCACTCTGTAACACCAGGTACTCAATTCTCTTCACAGACTGATGGGGCAAAAGCTCTCAGTCATCTTCCTAGTGTTCCCGTGCAAGCCAAGGAATCACTTAGCCCACGGTGGGAAAACAAATGTGAAGTCCTTCATACCATCATCCTACTTTACAGTGCAGCCCTGCCCACTTCACATCAAAGGTGTCCCTTGCCATTAGCCACAACAGCCCCAGGTACCGCTTGCTCTGGTTTGCATGCCTGCACCCCCCACCACATCACTGTGTTATTTACTGCTGGCCCACAGCCTTTGTACACACCAGTGGGCAGCATCACCAGTGCAAGCTGCAAATGTTTAAATAAGAACCAAACACTCCTGCTTAATTTTGTGTTCTCTTTTTCAGGACAGTTTTCATGAATAAGCAGACCTTCTTCTGCCTGCTGTGAGTGGGGAAGGCACTGACTGTGTCTCCTGCTAAGCAGCCCATCCTGGCTACTGCAGAAGGATTTGGCACCACCGGATCCCTAATCTGGCTAAGAGGCAGGAAGCTTTGCGCCTTGGTTCATGTAGGGCCACTCTTTATTTCTGATGCTGTGTCCTAGTACAGTCCCCTGTTTGAAAGAGCCTGAGGGCCTCTGGGTGCTGACCTGCTCTGCTTGGTTTGGGAATCACTTGTTGTGCTAAGTGTGCTTCTTTCTTAGCGTTTACTCACTTGAGTTTCTGCTGGAGTGTAACTAGACAGTCCTTTGCCTCAGTAACTGCTATGTAAGAGGAATTGCTGGAAGTGTTTATGTGATGCAAAAGCAGACAAATAAACAAAAGGGGGAGGCAGTGAGGAGCAGGGTTGAATAACTGGAGTATCCTAACCATGGGCTACTGAGGAGTGCCACAAGTAAAACTAACTGGAAATAAACACTGATAGTAGCTGTAGCTCACTCCCTTCAGGCAAACCAAATGAAATCCAAGGGTGAAGAAACTGCACGACCTGTTCAGAAAAATGTTCCCAAGTGAATGATCAGAGGTATTATTGACATCTATGGCCTTCCATTTGAATTTTGCTGGAGAACCCCTCTAAGACACAGGAAACCTCTGAACAACCCATTTCTGGGCTACAGGGTCTCACACTCTCCCACACCAAACAGGCTGTGCAACCAAGTCCTCGCCACCGCAAAGTCAGTGGGATGGGGGAAGGACAAGAAGGCCTGCTTGTTTGCCATGCTCAGTGCCCTGCTTTTACAGCTCTTTTAACCTTTGCTCAACAGTGTGTCTCATTTCTGCCTCTCTACCTCATGCTTTTACCAAGGCCCCAATCTCCTTCCTGTCATTCCTTGATAACAAGGTAATAAATGCAGTAAAGATACTGATATGTTAGATTAGATAAGAGAGGGTTATGAGACACTCTGACCAGCACAGTTGTTCATGCAGAACTTAAATGTCTTGCTATAGGCAGCTTTGTTTTGCTTCCAAGTCCATTGCTCCTGTAATCTTGTACCCTTACAGACTGTTTCAGAAGCTAAGTCCTAACAGGTAGCTACTTGCTCCTGTGAGAGGCAATGGCTCTGGACTCCCCTACAAAGCACTCGCCCACAGTTAGTGCCCACATGAGCTTCAAAGTGAGCATACGGAGGGGATTGTGAGTCAGGAAAAGGTGATGGCCAAAGAGGGATTAAGTGTTGAGGGAGAAAGCCTGATATGAGGAGACAAAGCGTATCAAAAGAAGGAAGGGCACAAGTTTTAGATATGTAAATGTTTTGTAATAGGGCTCATAAAACATGAGATCTGGCCACTTGGTGCCTGTTACACTGCTGCTCTGGAGCTGGTCAGATTGGATCAGTGGGGTTTTTTCCTTGAAAACTGAAAAAAAGAACTAGGCAGAAGCCAAGTTCTTTTTCTCCTCCTTGAAAGGATGATTATCCTGCTCTGTACCAATTCGCTTTCTTATTCCCAGGGTAATTTTCAAGCTTCCTTTGCTTACATGTCATAGGATTGTACAGAGAGAGACACTCAGGCACTGACAGCAAAATTTCACTCTCCTCCTTTGCCCTTCAGCTCTGCTTCTTCCCTTGGCTCCTAGCATTGGCCTCTAACACCACGCTAAGATCAATGGTTACCACACGTGCTGGGAAGTCCAGGCATCCCAGCACCCAGCAAGGACCAAGCACCTGTGAGAAACAGTGAGCCTGAGAGGTGGAGTTTCAGCATTAACACTGGATTTCCTGGGTGGGACCTGCCTGTGTGTGGTATGCCTAGAGTCCTTTACAGGTAAATCCCTTTTTAAGAAATTATTGCCTTCAATTTTTTAAATACATTTTCAGTAATATATTTGAAGAACAAAAAGCCAAAACAGAGGGAAAGCAGAAACAGTGACAGATCAGAAGGCAGCAATGATAAAGTAATAATAATTCAGCCTTCTCTGAAGGAGCAGCACTTACATCATCGGCAAGAAAAGAGACTGGACAGTCTCTTACTAGCACAGTTCGGGATTTTTCCTAGGCCACACATACTAGCAAGGAAGGAAATGGGCCTTTTACATCTGTTCTCTAGTATTTCTAACTTTTAAAGAAACAACAAGGCCTGTCTTTATACAAGGCATTTAAAAATAGTGTTTTCGCTGTACAGCAAACCAAAATGTCATGTTAGTACTACAAGCATCATTTCAGAAAGTAAATAGGTAACTACTTCTTAGGTAAATACAAAGAATACTTTGACCTCTGGCACTGATGGATGACTCATTGACTGATGCACTGATGTCACATGTTGGGTCTTTTTTGTGAGCAATGTCTCCAGTCTATATTCTTGATTCAATCAAAATCTCCTAGGGATAAATTTTCCAAAGCACTCCAGAGATTTTAGGCTGAGATCCAAAAATCCAATTAGGTGTCCAGTTCCCATTGGTTTCAGTTCAGGGAAGACTAGATGCCATAAGTCAAAAAGATTTGGACTCCTAGCTGTTAGGAGATTGATCATTGGGATGCAGGAGATGAATCCAAGGGTCCAAGGGTCCAACTCACCATCAAGCACAGCCATAGAAATACTGCTAACTTTGTAAGAACATTTCCTTTCTAAGACTTAATTGCTCTTCATTTAATTGTAATTGCTTTAAATAATTTGCACATGAGCATACAACACAATTACATTACAGAACATTACAGTGGCATGTAGGCAGCAGCACTACCAAAATGTATTTAGAGTTCAGAGACGCTCAGATTCCAGAGCATGAGTCGAAATGTAAGAGATGACCAGGAGAGCCTCCACATTTTCTGCCTTGCCCACATCACCCTGCCCTATTTAAGAGCCATTAAAAATACAAGATAGCGGATGTACTACTATTCTTAAAACTTCGGTGTACTCTTAAGTATTTTCTGAATCAGGCCAATAAGGATGCCTTCTCCAATACGGGGTCCCACTTCAAGGAAGCAGCACTCAAACTGAAAAGCATTTAATCATATGTTTGACTTCACACATATTCTTTAAGTATTTTTCTGAACTGGAGCCTGAGCATTCACAACTGCATGCCCAGTTTGTGAGCACCCATGGCCTGCGGTGAGAGGCCAGAGAAGCTACAAGTGCATTGTCAACTCACAGAAGTTTTTACTCTTAAGTTTCTTGTGACAATGACACAGGACCTTTGAGCTCATCCTTTATAAAACTAATGAGAGGAGGAGAGAATACACTTGTGGTCATTAGATTTCCAGCTGAAGCAAAAAGAAAAAGACAGCTAGAGAAGCAGTATGAGGGAAGATGAGGAGAACATGTGGAAACCATGTGTTCAGCATCTTTCTGTTAGCCTGGCCCTCTGGCCCTTCCAAGCTAGAAAAACAACATTACGAAGCAGTGTCAGGAGCATGAAAGGAGAGAAGGGAGGGCAATAGCCCAGGTGAGAGAGGGGTGAATGTGGAGGAGGAATGGCTAATAGCTTTGGGAAGTGGAGGCGGGGATGGCAGAGAAGGACTTTACCAGGGGAAGGGGATGAGTGTGACTTTTGTGACCAAAAGAGGCGATGCAAGGCTGTGCTGAAGAGTCCTTCTGACCTGTGTCAAAGAGCCTGTGCTTTGATAACAGCCTGGGAGACCCAAGCAGAGACAGTACGTCCTGAGAGAGGGCTCTGAGAACCACATAATGGACCATTTCAGTAAATAGCCCTTTCGACACACCGGTCATCCAAATGCAGTTACCCTTCACGGGCTTGACAGAATGAACACACATCCAGTACACTAGCAAGGGGGTTATCGACCTGACTAGCCATCCTGGCTGTATCAGGGCCCCTCAGATGTATTGTGTGTGGTACAAATGTATGTCAAAGGCCTTACATACGGTTGGTATATATAGAAAGTTTTAGTAGTACATACTGTTTACTCAAGGGACTGGATTAACTTCTGCAGAGCTATTCTGGTCCACCTGTAAACACCTGGACTAAAGGGCCTTATGAAAAGTAGTTACTGTGTATTGGCAAGTGGCACTTTTTAAAACCTGAATATCTCATGTTATGAATGCTGGGGTTTTGTTTTGCCTTTTAAGTACCAAAAATGACAGGATTGTGTTGTACAACTACTGGATACCAATTTTTATCAATTTTTTTCCAGTTCAAAGCTGTTTTTTTCTTCTAGTCCCCTAGGGCTAAAAAAGCATGTGTTAAACTTGCAGTATAAACTGGTGCTGGGAATTACCCTGGTCCTGATGCCTTTGCTTAGATGAATAGCGAGATCTGTATGGCGATTGACCAAGGTGACAAGAGGGGAGAGGACTGTGGTGCTCCCAGCCCTGCTCACACAGGAGCCTCACAGACTTCAGCCCAGGCATGTCTACAGCTTCCGTAGCTGCCAAGTGAGACACTGATGGCATTCTAAAAGCTCCAACAGGGAGGATGGTCATGTGTCGCCTGAGGATGGCCTTTGCGCTGCACGTTGGGCTGTGCTCTCAGGTTCACCATCGGCACAGAGAGCAGATTGTGCCTTCAGGCTGCCTCAGGGCACCCCTCGAAGGACAGTCTAGACTTACCCAAAGGGGTGGCTCAGAATAACTTAGCCTGGAACCAGCCATTATCTCTGTTCTGTAAACTCACGACTTTGATGGAAAGCAAGAGGATTTTGTGGTAAAAAGAAAAAAAAGCAGGGAGGCAGGGGGATGGGGCCAGAGTGTGTTTGCAGCTGCTGGCCATCAAATTTCAATTCAATCAACATGACTGAGTTCCAGCTCCTGAGATAGAGAGCTTTTGACAACATATTGACATAGCCTGAACTACAGTGGTCCAAGTGGCAGTGCCATAATTATAAGGATTATATTTAATACTGCACTTGGAAATGAAGGTCTGAAACACTGTGACTCTCTCTCTCTCTCAAAGCTGGCCAAAATATGTCCTAGGAACCATTATGGTAATACACAAAGTTGGTAGGAAAAAAGAAACATCGGAACTCAGATCATTGTGAAAGGGGATCATGTGGCTGGCAGCTCAGGTCTGCTGGGAGTTGAGCAGTGAGGAGGAAAAATGAGTGTGAAAGGAAGGGCAATTGGATTTGCAGGAAAAATGGAAAGTAGTTTTTAAAAGTACAGAATTAACTGGTTTAAGGAACTAAGTCAGTTGATAATTAATAAGCTACTTACTTTTGAATTCAGTTTCTTTTTGTAGCATGTCATGGACTTCAGCCAGGCAGAGGCCTGTTTGTTGAACAAAGACCAAACCCTGCAAATACTTCTAGACTTGCTTAATTCTACACATCTTGATTTCAGTGCGATTACCCATGTGTGCACAATTAAGCACATGCATAACTGTTTCCAGGAACTGGGCCATAGAGGTAAGCAGCCCCATGCTGAAGACCAAGTGTATCTAGCTTGGAAGGATGTTGAACCAAAAGCTTTTAGAGAAGCAGAGAGAATGTATTTCTTAGGAAAGCAAAATAATTGACTATAAACTAGCATAATGACCAGAAATAAAGAGCTTGATCCTGCATTAGGCTGATGTTGCACAGTGCCACGTCCGTAGTATTTCCTACAGGTGGTTTCAGGAGGGGCCAATCAGATCAGAATCGAGACTCAAAAGCTCAGATGTTGAGATACCATAGCAGTGAGGAAAAGGGAATAAAAGGAAAAAAAACGGGGGGGAGGAGAAGGAAAGAGGAAAAGGGGAAAAAGGAGAAAGGAAAAAAAAGGGAAGGGGAAGGGGAAGGGGAGGAAATTGGAGTGTCTGGAGATGGTTTCTAAAGCAACAGAACCCTAAATAAATGGTCTGATTTTCCAAAGTGAAAAACATAAACTGAACAGCCCATGCAGCATTTTTGCCAACTGTCACTGGGGTGGCATTTCTAAAATCTGGTGGAATGACTCATCCCAAAACAACAACTGTTGCCAACAAGGTCTTTCCTCCAGGTCTAGTTATTTGAATGAGAGAGCTCTAAAACCAAAATAAACAGAAAAATCAGAGGCAACTCCTTGTCTTGGGGTTCAACTCCGAAGCTTCCTGTGAAGCCATCCACTCTCCCAAGGTGCCTCCCCAAACCACTGAGTAGGAATCCAGGTGATCCTCTGGGCCAAGGAAAAGATCAGCCCTGCTGGAGTGAACCCCATGTTCATTAAAACAAATTCCTCCTTCTGCACCTAGTCACCACCTCTCACACCATGCATACGTGCAGGATGCATCCTCCTGAGCCATTCTGCCCTCCACATTAGGGATTTCACACAGTGGCAAACATTACCAAGAGAAGCATGACCCTGCTGACAGGTAGCACAGTTCTCAAATGGTCTGAGACAGACACCCTTAAATTCAGTGGGAGCGGACCTGGCCCAAAGAGTACACTGTCATGCAGTAATTAAACACAGCCCCATCAGCACCGATAAGCATCCTTCTTTGGCTAGTACAAAATACAACAATTTCAAAGACGCTTTCTGAAGCAGTGTTGTTTTGCTGAATAATTTATGTCCCTGAGTCCTCTGAAAATGAGCAGCATACACTTCAGCCCTGCAATAGCTATTCAGTGGAGACAGTGCACATTGTGTTCAGTAAGCTCATTGCTTAAATGCTGTTGCCATGACTATAAGAAAGTGATTATACTATTGTTTACAAGAGACTCTCGATAAGTCATTACCACGGTAGCCAGAGTTTTGCCTCAAGTCAAAATTTTTGGGAAGAAAAAAAATCTCACAGGTATAATTAACTTTGTGATCAAGATAATTCCATTGAAAGACTTTGAAAAAGGAATACATCGTACGGTGAGGAATGAAAATAAGTAAGAATCACAAGTGTCTCAGGACTGTTGACTCTCTGGTTTTCTGACTTTTTCTTTGGTAAATTCCATGCAGAAGAAAAGCCCTGCTAACTATATAACTGTTGTAACTTGTTTTCAAGGAAGAAATAATTTATAGGGCAAGCACCAATGTAGGAGTTCAACTGTGATGAGTAACGCTGTAAAAACAAGCCACTTTGTACACAATGTAAGGGAAAAAAGACTTAAAAAATCTGACTTAGAAGAAATGTTTGGGATTATGAAATATGACTTTTCAGTGTCCTGGAATGAAATCAATACTTAGAGCACTTAGTTCTGAATCCTCTGGTGCATATGTCCAGTATATGACCTCTTTATCTCAATAGTGTGCTGATGATCAATAGTTTCCAAAACTGAGAAGTAACTCTGAAGCCATCGGAAAGTCATCCTCACATTTCCTATGAACAGTAAGAGGCTGCAGAACACAAAGCAAAGAGATGATTAATAAAGTGCTGGACTAGGAGTCAGGAAATCTGGGCTCCGTTCCCAGCTCTGCCACTGACCTGCTGTTTGACCTTGGGCAAGACACTTGACCTTTCTGTGCTTCTGTTCCTCCTTCCATTCTTTGTCTATCTTGTCTCTTGAGGCCCTAAGGTATGTAGGGAAGGGCACAGTTCTCTCTGGGTGTTTGTACAACACCTACTCTAGGGAGGTGCCTGCAGAGCTCTGTAATAAAGCCAGGGTGCCACAGGGATGACTCTTGCACAATAACATGTTTTGTTTCAAAACAGAAGAGCCATGATGAACCTTCTTGGGGTTCATCTGCTAGTCCAGGATCTTATCGGGTCTTTCAGCCAGCTTCAGGCTCAGGCAGCAGGTACATGGGTCTGCAAGATCTGCTTCCTCACTGTGTCAGAAGCACTTTCATCCTGATTTCTAATTGGTGCTAATTTCTCTGCAACTTGATTCAGCTGGGTTTGCAAGCGCATCAGAATCATAACTGAGTGACACAGATAAAAATAGCTACAGGAGCCATTTCTGAACAAAAGGAATTTCTTCAGAGAAATGCCAACACCTGTATATGAAGCCACGGGCATGAGGTATTTTCAAATTAAAACCAGAATAAATTATAATTTTTCAGTAAGTGTGTTGGAATTTTGTGTAAGTTATTCAATTAAGACATATTTCTGAGTCTTTCTCCCACCCCAAGCCATAAACATGAACCTTCCTCCATTACTACCAGATGGGAGGCAACACGTGCAGGACAAGGTGGCATCCACCTGCTAGTGCTGGGGTGCAGCTGCAGCCTCGACGGAGAGCAGATGACTTGCGTATATGCTCTCAGTTCCAGTCCCGCTTTACTCCTAGTTTGCTGGAGCATCAAGTACATGAAGCGTTTGGACACAGCTGACTTAATTGGGAGACTAATTTGAGTACAAACTGATGCAGAATGAAGAGCAAGTAAAGCAAGAAAATATGAAGCATACATTTATGATTATGAATGAAAAGTTGGGAAATACTTCTCTCTCCTGAAAAGAAAGGGCACTGCCACATCTTGCACTTTTATTGTGAATTGTGGCAATGCGGTGCCATAAAAACCCATCTCTGGGAGTCATGTGATTATGTAAAAGACTCATTTGGGTTTGTACTTCCAGTACGCATACCTGTGGGTCAAAGGCTGAAAAGGTGATTTGAGTGCACCTCAAAGGGTCAAAACACAGAAGTCAAATAAGAATCCACCAACTCATATACATTGCCTGCACCTTTGCCAAAGCAAACGTTCAAATATCCTGTCTTAGGCTCCATCAATAACAAATTTGGCTTCTAAGCCATAAAACTCACCATCAGATCTCAATGCACTTTACAAAGGTGATAAATAGTCTTTTTCATAGAGGAAACTGAGGTTTATGGAAGTGAAATAGAACAAGAGTAACCTGTTGAATAGATCCTAGATTCACAGCAGAAATGAGCAGAAACACTGAGTTTTTAGTTTACAGCGCGCTCACCTAAGAACTGTTGCTTGAGAGCTGCAGGTATTTTGTGTTAGGTATTGGTGTTGGCACTTCAGTACAATTATGGATTGATTACCTGCATCTAATAATATGTGGAAGAACTTGACAAGGTATGACAAATTCACAAGTTGGCTCTCAAGTGGCTATAGGAAGCTTTTCATGGGAAATCTGGGGCATAAATAGTTTATGCTTTCATCTAAAAAAAAAAAAACCACCAAAAAAAATCTGTCGCTTAATACTGTTAAGTTGAAAAAGTGATCCAAATGTCACTTGGCACCAACTCCTTTTCTGCAGCCAAGACCACTGCCTCTTTCACTGCTCAAGGCTGTTCCAAACTGTAGCAGCGTGGTATGGGTAAGATCCTTTTCAGGTTTACAGCCACTGATTCAGATTTGTGGAAAACACAGCCCTGTCATGAATCCCGTCAGCTTCATCCTACTGCTGCTGGGAGTACCATCACTGGGAAGTCATACAGCAGAACACTGACATGTGGACACCAGAGAGAGGCCAAAGAGCAAAGACCTTTTATCACCTTCTGAACTCCACAGCAGTGATGGTGTCAGGTCATAATCATGTACAGTTTGGCCCTCAGCAGAGACCAGGGTCCCATGTGCTAGGCAGTGAGATGGTGCCACCTGAAGAGCTCAAGCATAGAAGGGAAATAGTGGCACAACAGGTGACATGTGCAAGGTCACAGAGATGCTTGCTGGCAGAGCTGGCACCTCTATTCCTGTGCTTTGTTAGCTGGAGCAGCTTGCCAGCTTCCACCTCCTCCTACACCACACAGGAGGTACAATATAAATGGAGCAGTGGAGATACTACCCTTCCCAAAGTTGTCAAAGGGACCAGGATGGAGCCCTTCTTTTCCAGTAATGACACATGGGTGAAGTTTCAGTTTCATATGCCAACAGACTTGGTAAGAAAAGCAGACTACAACTGGCCTCCGGAGATGATATCTTGGTAGAAAGTACAGTTGACAGCAGTTAGGAAGAGGAAGAGAGGCATGTTATGGCCTTGCTTAACCTGCTAACCGACTAACCTAGTTGCTGGCGTTTTTTTGGTCACTGCAAGTTAACTGAACCGCACATACACCTTCTGCAGGCAGTGGTCTTTGCGACGGGAGAAGTAATAATAGTGAGATAAGTCAAAGTTTCGGCAGAGCAGCTTCTCTGACTCAGACATACCTTTCTAAGGTTCAGATTTCCCCACAGAGTGGCTAACATTTTTGCTGGAGTCACACTTCTTAGCACAGAAGAAACAGCAGCTGTATATCACTCTCCTTTGTTGTGGTGCTACACACAAGGGACTCAAATTGAGTACTGCAGGGGATGCAAGAGCTCTATCAGAGGACATGCCGTAATATTCAGGGAAGTTAAGAAGCCCATGTGTTGGCCTCGGAGTGTGTGTCAAGTCCAGGCAGACAAACTGTTCCTCTGCTCGCCACCTACAGAAACTTTGGTGGTGGAAACAGTCTGTTAAACAGTTTCATAACAGAGGAGACTTTCATTAAATGTATTAAAAGCTTCAAAGGAGGCAAGTGATTTGATTGGAGAGCTAGGACTGAAAAGGCTCCTACACTAGCATACATTTAACAAATTCACTTGCTGAACTTTTCATTAAATACAGCTTTTATGCAGCTTCCAGGGGGTCTTCTTGATTTTGCTTCAGAAAATGTTCTCACAGCCAAGGGGAACAAAGATTTTAAATGGCACCCATGTCCATCCTAACCAAATGGCTCCCAGCAGGCCAGAGGGCCCATGACAGCAGATCAAAGTTTTCCACCCACAAAGGCAATGTGACTTACTTATTTTACCTGACTTGGCTACATAAATTGTCTTTATCAGAACCCAGCTTCGCTCCCACAGAAGCCCAAGGAGCAGACAGCGGTCCTTCACCTCACAAACAGAACATTTCATTGCTTTGGCACCAAACTTTGTTCATCAAAAGATCCCACCCCAGCTTTGCAGAATGGTTTGTGCTTTAATCCACCTGTGCTCACCACACCGTAACGTCACTTAACCCCACAGCTGGTCACCTTATACTGCTTGCTTCAGAGCGCTTCCAAAGGTTACGTACGTCCAGAACCAGAAAATGCAGCTATTTCTGCAGGGTACCCTGTCAGCCAACTAGCAAACAAAGCAAGGAGCTTGGGAGATGGGCGAAGTGTAAACTTGGGCCAAAGATGCCAGAGCACAATCCGTCCTTTTAAAATACTTGAGGATCTTTCATGTTAGCACAGGGGTGGCCAAACCTCAGCAAGCACAGTGTGGATCATACAAAAAAGTTATTAGGAAACAAAGTCAGGACTTCCATGATCATTTAAAGGATCTCTGCATAAAATAACTGCCTAAATTGAGGTTTACAAGCCAAACTTGGCTCTTGGTACCAGTCAGGCAAACCTGTCTTCCACTGAGGTCCTCAGGGAACTGGGATAAACCCATTGACTCTTCCAGATTTGTACTGACATTGATGAGAATTTAGGGCAGTAGGAGGAATTAACCCATTCTCCTCTTCCTTGGCTACATCATCTTTATGGGACTGTTTTCCTTTTTTTTTTTTCACCTGCTTTCAGACTACATCTGGGAAGCAGGCCACTTTCACAGTCACTCTTCTGAGTACAGAAAATGTTAATATATTCAATTAATATTTTTAATTAATCCTTATAATGATAAATTCAGTGCAACTTCGAGATGAGCGAAAGTAGAACAAGTCACCTGTGATGGATGACAAACGTTGCTTAACATACTCAGAGTTATTGCCACCAGTGTGATGGCTGCAGTGAAAGAACCTGACCAGAATAATACAATAAGATTTCCTGGCTTGCACAGAGCAAAATGAACAGTGTTCAGCTTATGTCAGAAGAACTAAAAAATGAATTGGCCACCAGAGATCTCAAACTGCAGTGCAAGAACTTTGGTATTACCCGTTCAATGCTTAAGCCACTGGAGGAATGCCCTCCAGAGCTAACTGTTTATATATAACATAAATAATATAAACAGCTAAGTGCTGGAGGGCATATATATACATATAGATGTATGTATAAAAGAAAGACAGAGTATTTTATCTGTTCCACTCTGCACCATGAAAAGTAACACCACTGTATAAATAAACAAATGTCAGCTCTTGGGAAATGCAGGGAGGCAAAAAGTACAAAAGCTTTCCTAGCTGTGTCCCGAGGAATAAATTTCTCCTTCACATGCATCCACATCCATTGGTCCAGCTAAAAAATCTGGTCTCTACTCTCCAATTAGAAAATCCTGCTGCCAAAGACACTTTCTCAAAAACCAAAGTAACACTGCCAAATTAAGCCCAAACCAAACCCCACTAAAAACTGTCTCTTCTGCTGGTTTTAAACTGTCCACTGGGAAAAGATAATTATCAAATAATAGTATCAACGATGTCAGATAATCACTTCAAACTCTTTGATATGTTCAAGTGAACATCATTTCAAATGTTATCGAGTGTCAAATATTTACTCTTGAGTCCAACTGTGTAAATGACCCATCCAATGCCACTAACCATGGCAGGCGCGCTTGTAACAAGAGCAGTGGGACCTGCAAAGCAAAGCAAAGAACCCAGCTATTTTCAGGAGAGGAAGCACGGGGACAGTCTTGGTTTTGCAGACAAAGAGCATCCTGATAGACAGAACTCCCCAAAGAGAGTTATGACTGCCTTTGCGCTTATCTGTGTGGAGTTTTTTTTTTAACTTGGTGGACCTACAGCAAGGCAGGCGGACCTTTACAATCCCCCTGTGGAGTCAGAGATGTGTCCAATCTCACATGCTCAGTGTGAGACTCTTGCAAACGCTCCTGTCTTCTGCTTCCCTGTGCCAGAGCTGTAGCTGCCACAACAGAAGCTCAGAGCTGCGCCTTGTTCCAGGACCCTGCACACCTCAGATCTGCTGTCTGCTGTAAGCAAAAAGTCTGAAATTAGAGGAATAGTGCATATAAGTCTTCCACTGGATTTCCTCCTGGGAAACACCCCATAGCGGATGAATTCTGCTTAGAGATGGTTCTCTTCCCCATCCATTTATAATGCACAGGACAACAGGCTTAGTCTGCCCTTTCCTTCCTCTTCAAGTACCCTTGGAATAACTGGTAGAGCAAATTCCTCCTCCAGCTACGGCTGGGGCGAAAGCAAGGCCCCATTATTTCTCAGCCCATCCCCGCCCTCTGAATTTTCAAGAATGGGAGCACAATGCTGTACTACCTGGTGTATGACCCTCAGCCACTTGAATTCTTCCCACTCAGACACCGTGTGGTTTGCTTTTCCTTTTTAATATTTGCAACAATGTTCTAAGGAGCTCTTGGTAAGAGGAACATGTGCCTCCATGACACAGAGACGTGACTTTGAACGGATGCCTTTCTCTGCTCCTTAATTAGGCAGTCCTACCAGAGCAGCAAATGAGGAATGTCTGTGTCAAGCACAGAGTGGGAGGATCAGCGATGTGCAGTGATACCAGTACAACAATACTGCTTCATGAGCCAGCACTTCTTCAGTGTCATAACATGGTTGAGGGCCCCAAACGTCATGCTCAGTGAAGTCATGTACCTTGTCAGCAGGATTACCAAATGCTAGCATGCAAAAATGAGGGGGACATTGTCAGACCTTTCCCTTCTCAAAGACACATATGTGCGGAGTTACCTGGGAGTTAATGCAACGTGGAGCGGGGGCCGTGCACGGCATTCTCCAGCAAAGAGCAGGTTAACAATCGTTAGCGGTATTTCAGAAACAAGGACAACCTCTCTGCATTTAAAAGATGAAAATCTTTCAATATTTTCTTTGGAGTTGTTACATTTAGCACTTTCAAGCAGCTGCCTCCAGGTATTTCATAATAATAGTAACAACTAGTAAAAAAACCTGAAAACAAAAAAGCCCCACACAGGCCGGTTCCCTGATTTCAGAATGTGGATTTTTCTGGGACGTACATTATTAGGCAAAAGCCTTTTTTTTTCCCCCCATAAGACAAGTGCAAAGCATTTCATTAATACACACTGGAAAAATAAGATAATGGCTTTCTTGATTGTGACAAGGAACGTGGGGAGATTTAATCTGAACACTGAGTCAGGTTGAAGTGCCTAAAACTCCCCTCGGACACAATGTTATCGCATTAATGCTTACATCATCACCCTCACGAACGATGCTGAGTAACACAGCCCCAAACGTCGATCCATGCGCCACAGTGAACTCCCGGGTAAGAAGGGAGAAACAACCACAAAGGTCCCATTTTAGCATACGTCAGGCACTAAGAAAGATAGGTTTGATGTCTGGAGCAGAGGGAGCGATCTATTTTCAGCCGTTCGAATAGCAGCCACGGGCCTATCAGGACGCAGTCGCTCCTCTTAATATTTCGCATGTGTGCTGAGAATTAAGAGTCGGAAGGCAGGGAAGCGCAGCGCAGCGTATGCCTTTCAAAAGCGTGCTACACGGACTGCTCGTAATAAAGTAACAGGAGACAAGCTTCGCCTCCTTGACATGTTCGGAGCAATTTCCAGTTGAAAAGGGTCAACATATCATTTACAAAGTGGCAGTGCCTGAAAACTCTCGTAACTCTGCTCCACGAAACACACTCAGTGATAGTAACAAATGGACCCTTTCTGGTGAAGCTGGTGCTTGGAGCACCGGGCACGAGATGCCGTCGCTCTGCTGGACGTCGCCGTACGCTCCTGCGCAGCGCTGCTTCTGCAAGTGCCTGCCGGTCGCTGAGGTACACAGCCGAACCGCACGCACGGGCTCTCGTTTCTCGGCACTGCCCATCTGCCTCGTGCGTAAGTATTGGCCGAGCTCGAGGGACATGGCAGCAAACTGCTGCCTCAAGTGAAAATACCTGCCTGAAGTCCTGATGAACGGGATAAAATGAGGCAGGGGGGCAATTCTGAACATGGGCGATACTTTAGCGCTGCTTTTCACCCCTGCTTGTTTGCCACCAATGACCCTCTTCGGGGATGCCTGCTGTCACTGCCTCTGCGGGGCAATGGCAGAGGCGTGCGATGCATTTTTAGGATCACAACCTGGTTTAAAAAACCCCCCAAGCAGTCCCAAAATCCCTTTGAGGGAGGACACGTCCCTCAGCTCTCCCGCTCCAGGCCTGGCAGGCCTGCCCACTGCTCCTCACACCCTCTATGCCCCCACGGGGCCCGGTGCCTGCTAGGGACCATCGCGGGGGGTACAAGGCGCAGCAGATCGAGCCGGGCACCACGGACCCCCCCCCCCCCGCCCCCCAAGACAGCCCTCCGTCGGGAACGGGCCTCGGCCTCGGCGCTGACCCCACCTTCGCGCCTCGCCTGAGGGACGGCTGCCGGGGCGGGGGTGCCCGGAGCGGGGCTGGGGCTTCTCCTCAGGGCCGCGCGTCGCGGCCCCTCCCCGCCGGCAGGGGGCGCTGTGACTCACCGCCAGGAGGGCCGAGGCGCGCTGCTCCCCCGCCGGCTGCTCCCCGTTGATGCCGCCGTTGCTGAGGAGGTGCTGGTGGTAGTCCGGGGGCGCGGCGGCGGCGGCGGCGGGGGGGGTGGCCGAGCCGCC
>VYZW01007198.1:203782-216920 GCA_013401315.1 Balaeniceps rex
GGGGGGCTCCGCCGGGGGAGGAGGGCGGAAAAAAAAAAAAAGCGAGCCGCTGCCTCCGGAACGAATCCCTGGACGAAGGAGATCTCCCTCGGGAATGAGTGAGACTTGGCAGGTTTATTGATTTTATTTTATTTCGGGGGAGCGGGGACGTTATTCCTTGAAGTGGAAATTTACGCAAGGAAAGGCATTGCCGTGCTCGGCGGCACGGAGGAACCCCCCGGCGGACCAAAAATCTCGGTAGATTTGGCGGAGTGGGGTTTGTCGGGGTTTTTTTCTTCTAAAGTCTTTAGTAAATGTGCAAATAAAGAGCCGGGGAAGGAGGAGGAGGCGGCTCGGGTTAGTTTAGTCTTTGTGCTTTCTCGTTTCTCTCGCCCGCTCTTTGCTGGCCGCTGGTCGGTTCATTCCTGCGTCCAACTGTCTGCCGCTAAATTGTGGTTCCTCTAAAAATAAGAAAGAGACGGATCCCCCGGTCCGGAACAATGTCAGTCAGTGGACTTCCAGACCACGCTTCCCCTTCAGTTAATCCAGCCAGTGGATAAAATCCGTATTGCTTTCAGCGCTTATTTCCCCCCTTAGTAATAAAGCAGCAAGCTACGAACCCAGGCAAAGAACTCCTCTCGCGTACTTTCCCTTAGACTCCCAGATATCGAGTAGTTTCAAGTACAGTTTCAAGAAAAGCACGGGGAAAAAAAGAAAAAAAAAAGCCAGTCCCTCTTCAGACAGTAATTACAAACGGAGAGTTGCACTTACAAACTTCCAGCATTTTGCACCAAGAACAGTCCAGCCACTTTTCCTTTGTGTTTTTGTATGTTCCGTCCCCGACCGGCTGGGGTGGGTGGTTGCCGGTGGGTTATCGGCGCTGCCTCCGCGCGGCCGCCGCCGCCGCCGCCGGGTGCCCGAGCCGGCGCTGTGCGGAGTGGGTCGGCGGTGCGGAGCGGGTCCGCGGAGCGGTGCGGGTCCGCGGAGTGGTGCGGAGCGGGTCTGCGGTGAGGAGTGGAGCGGNGGAGCCTCCCAGCGGCGGCAGAGGGGAGCCGGGCCGCCGCCGCCGCCGCTCCGCGGGAGGTATTTGCATGGGAGGAAGCCAAGGAAATCCCCTTTCCCCTCCTCGCTCTGTACCTGGGTGCCGGGCCGGGGCGCGGGCGGGCGGTGCGCCGCCCGAGCAGCCGCCGAGGAGCGCAGCCTCCCGCTCTCCCTCCTCCCCCGGCGGCGAAACCTTCAGGCAAGTACGAGGGAGTTCTCAAATAAATCACGGCGCTGCGCTCCTCTACCAGCTGGATTTCTCTGGAACGGACGGTAGGAAAACAAGCAGTGCCTTCTAGGGCGCTCTCATGCACGGGAGGAGTGCGCGACACGAGGTCAGGCTTGGGATGTGGGAGCTCCGGGCTCTGACATGAGCTGCTTGGGTGTCCGGGGCAAGTCACATAGCGCCTGCACTTTGGTTCCTCCCCGGGAAAGCCCCAGCCTTGGTGCTTCTCTTGCCCGACTCCTCTGCTGGGAGCAGGGGTGTCCGAATGCGAGCTCTAGCCCCTGGCACTGGCCTTGCTGCGACCGGCAGCCGTCAGGTTCTGCGTGTTGCTGTAGGTCAGCTGTGAAGGAGGATGCAGAAATAACTGGGAACCGGTCGGCTTTATTAAAGCAATACGCTGTCGTGCTACAGTGGCTGTATTATCTGAATTTCCAAATACCTCTTTGGGAAAAAAAATGGCCCCCAAGCATGCAGAGACACATCCCTGATGGAAAACCTTTAAGGTCTTTTGGGACTCTATACAGCGCCTAATACAAGGGTGCCTCATCTCATTTAGTTCTGCAGTGGGTCCAGTCAGAAAAACACACAAATTTCATCACAACATACTGGGAGCCTTAAACTGCGGATGAGGACGAACTCATGATAACCCTCCCAGGTGGTTTGATCCCCTTCCAAGGTCATACATGCAAATGCTTTGAATGCCAATGATGAAATGACACATTCCTGGAAATTCCCCCAAAATACATAAAAGATACACAGCATTGCACATATGGGAAATATGAAAGCCCCTGCTTTCATGACCCCCATCTCCATCACGTTGCAACAAACATCCATGTGGGTTTCCAGGATCTGGCTGTGTGAGCACCAGCCAGAGCCTCCAGCACATTCAGACCCACGTTTGCCCCAGCAAAGACTTTGATTCTTCGCTGAGGGACAAGGTCTGGGGAAGCCAGGTTTGTGGATGTGCTGCGTTCACAGGAAGGCATTATTGCTAACAGGAAAAAGGGAGTTTTTTGTTTAACCTTGAACAACTGAGGGGTTATTATTTGATACATAACAGTAGCATGCATCTGTTGAGAACAATGGGCTGGCACAGTTGGAAAAAAATATGAAATTTTAGTGGTTGTAACAAATAATAGACAATGTTACCTTTGCTTCAGGCCTCGCGAGGGCTTTTATTTGCTCTGTATAGCTCCGATGCCACTGCTGGGTTTAGGAGGGTCAGTCACAGAATGCACGTGTAACAGTAACACACGAACCTCATGGAGAATAAGCAAGGGTGTTTTAAACCAAGTCTTGGCTGGGGTTTTCAAAGTTGCTGTGGGAGTATGAAATCGGTGGTGCTGCTCCGGAAGATACCAGGGTAGCTGCAGGAGTTCTCTTACAAGATTTCGTGGAACTCAGAGAATGATCTTTCAAACCAAAGATTTTTGAATTTTAACTTCAGACATGTAAGATTCACTTTTTGCCAGGGAGCATCTCCTGCGTTTTGTGGTTTAATATATCCCTTTCAGGGCGAGAGACAGCTGGTTGCAGGGCTGCACTGCAAGTCCCCTGTCGCTCAATTCACAGCAAATGCTGCCCCTGGTGTTTCAGAGAAGGAAATACCCTAAATCCATCCCTCAGCTTTTCAAGTTTTGTCCAGAAGACCCTGGCAAATGTTACCAGCCCCTGGATACCGCTATCGGTTTTGGTTTGGCTAGTAGTCAATTTTCTTAAAAGCAAACGGTTCTTAACATCATCGTAACGTCACTTGCGATTTGTGTCATAGGCGTTCTAATAAACACACACATGATAAAACATTAACAGGTCCTGAATAATTAATTACTTTTTTCCTTCTGTCTACGCTAATTTGTGACCTTTCTACATGATATTGTAATCTCACATGAGCTGTCACGCTTGAGCATTTTTTCTGTGTGAATTCACTACTGCTGTCACATCTCTGAGTTCCCCGAGTTGGCAGCCCCTTCCAGATCAGCAAAGCACTTATTTGTGCTGGGTTCACACCCAGGAATTCTCACCATAGCCATCCCATTGTGCTAACAACTTTGCAAACATGAACAAAAAGACTGTGCTGAACTTATGTCCCTTAAAAACTTGAGTATGTGCTTAAATCTAGGCACATACCTCATTCATCTGTGTTTAGAAATCACGTATCAAATTCCTTCAAAGTAACTCTGCCGGAATGGCACATGCTTAATATCAATCCCGTGGAGGATTTTGCAAACTAGAGCTTTGAATTTTCAGCCATTTCATTATTTGCTTTTCAGCGAGGGTTCTTAGCCATTTTGAATGATTACAGTTATACATACATGTCTTTCCCGGGTATTCCCAGCTAGGCAGGCTCACGTACCACGCCGCTCACGTACCGCGCTGCTCACCTGGTAAATTGTTTAACTTTGGAGCAGAGTCTGACTGCACCTGAGTCAGTTTTCTTGTCCTTAAATTTTGGGCACAAGGTGCATGCAATTACTGCTCTGTTTAAACTGTAAAATAAGCCATCTTGAACACACACCATTTTTTTAATTAAGAATATAATCCCCAGAGCAATCTAAAGAAACTGTGTCTACATCTTATTTAATAAACAACAGGGGGAAAAAACCCCAAACAAAACAAGCCCATGCCATCACTTATTACCTAGAAAAATACCAAAATTCACATAAACTATTCAGGGAAGTGGAGCCACTGAGGGGGTTATTATCAGGTTCTTTCCATGCCATTTCACATATTTTTCATGTTATTCCTTGGCTGGTAGATCATACTTTCTTACATTATTTTTTCTCACCTTTAAATTCAGATTAGAAATTGGTATTTCTTATTTCTTAAAGCAGAATCAGAAAGTCAACTTTGTAAAGTCTATTTTGTGTGTGCTGGATATTTCTTTTGGAGTGGTATTGTATTTACATGTGTTTATCTAACACACCCACTCTGTTTATCCAGACAGACTTAAAGAAGGATAAAACTACAAGTTTTATTTATCCAAATAAAAGTAAGCTAGAGGAGTTAAGCATGGGAACTGCCTGTAATTGCCTGCTGAACTGCTAGAAATAGCTGCTTTTTGGAAACAGGAGAAGCCTTCACTGTCGAAAAAATGACTAACAGCTATCTACTATTAGCAAAGTTTACCATCCCATTTGATCCACAAATGACTTTCTTTCAAAAAACTGAGGGACACGGAGAGAAAAATCACTTCTTTTCATACTTCACTGCAAGAACTGGACATTGAATATAGATGGAAAAGGGCCTTCTGTCCCAGAAGTACATCACGTTAGTAAGCCTGATCCTGTCCATAAACACCTTTATCATTATCACAGTCTCCAGCTACAGAACTTAAACTAGAGCAGATTATCAAAACATTACAGCAACTAAAGTAATTTCCAAGTATGATCATTAATCACCCGCACCAAGTCTAATCACATACTGAGCTCTCTTCATTGTTCCATTAAGACAGGTACTTTATCTTAACTAGAGCTACTACTTCAAAAATTAGCACTAAAGACAATTAAAAATGTCCTATCAGAACAAACATTATATTCTCTCACCTCCTGACTCCACTCAAATTTTCTACTGTAGAAAAGGAAGTATGAAAGACTGGTCAGATTTCTGACTTCTCCCATCATTAGATATTTGCACAAAATTCTTCTGCTAGAAGTAGTCTTACTGAGTATTTCTGTCTCAGGGGGTACGAGTCCTCTTTGTACTTCATGCTGTACAAGTATTAGCATTTACAGCCTGTCCTGGAAAATTTGATCTAAATTTTTACATATACGGCTCTTCTAAACAATCTTTTCATTTCCTGTGGTGAAGACAAATGTAAACATGATGTAATGATACTTCACATTCTCTGTCTTGTAGAAACTCTTCAGGTAAAACAACAGCCACAAAAATATTATCACTTCCTCCAATCTCAGTGAGGGGAATATCAAAGTTTAAGAGAGACTATACACACACAAACATTATGCCAGCCCCTGCCACGCCAAATCAAATATCAGTTTCCTACTGAAATAGAAATCCATGATGTCAATTCTATGCATTTTCTTAGTCCAACTGGTGAGGTCACAGACAAGATTAGTATACCTATGGAGGCACTTTCTTCCAAGAAACTCTTAACAGGATACTTTTGTATCCCTGTTAGAGACAGAAAAACATAGATCTGGAAAAAAAATGCCTGCAGGAACAAGAAAGAAGTAGATAGCTCACGCTTTTTAGGTGAATGAAGAGGAGATGAGAAACATGATCTGGGATGCAGTAGATATCAAAAAATGAGTAAAACTAATCACTGGAACAATTTGCTGATTTTCAATTTCAATCAAAATGTATCTATTCTTGAAATATTATCAGTAATCAGCAAGCCAAAATTTCCCAAACTTATTTTTTAACTTGGTAGCAAACAGTTTAAATGTGGCAAAATGAGAACTTGCCCATTCATTTTGATAGCAAAATTTTTAAATAAAAATCATACAGTCTTGACAGTTTTCAGAAAATTCAGAAGGGAGGAGAAATTAAGACCGGTCAGGAAGGCTCTCAGAGGGCATACTCCATTATGTGATACAAAACTCATTTATTTCAGAATGGTTTTCCTTTGTAAGAATAAAGTTACACCAAACATAAATGTTATTTTATTATTCTAGAGAAGCCAATAAAAGTGTACAGAGATTTTGTTAACAGAAATAAGTGGGGCATCAAGGGGCATTATTTTCCTAAAAGGGATATATTTGAGACAGATTCCTGAGTACTTTTAAGTTGATGGGTGTGTTCCCACCAATATTCTCAGAAGTATAGGGATGAAGAAGGAAAAAGAATAGAGATTTCCTTCAGCTTTGGTGACCAGGGAGATAGGTATAAGATATATCAAATCTCAGAATATTTACATATCTAACTCACAGTTACGGTATGCAAATAATATTTTCAATGTAAGTTTACTTGAGAGTAAGTCTCAATCTGTTTACTGTGATTTTTCATCTTGGTTTGTAAATCTAGTATCTGTACGTGGTACAAGGGAGAACTGATGATATTAGCTCACTCTAACAGCATATAAACCATTGCTGAATTTCAACCCCTTAAAATATAAAAGCAGTTCATTTCTTACAATGAATGCTGGAAAAAGGGTACTGAATGACAAACCTAAGGTGCAGTTCCTGTGGAAAAAAGCCAACAGATGTTCACCATTAAGCGATACACCTGGCAGCAGCTGCCTCACCCATCAGCATATCTGTAACAGGTAGAGTGGCATAATGAATGCGGGGATTTCTTATGGACAAATCCATGAGAAATTAGGTTTCACATTAGTTTTGCTTCTGAGAAAGCAACTTGTTAAAAGAATCTAGAGCGTTAACAATATCTTCCCTTTCACTAAGTTGCTCAGCCACAAAAGACTAATAAAAGAGTATGTGCATACAGCAGGATGTAGGAACAGTTCCTAACTGGATTCAAAATGCTGCGCCCTGCATCTTATCTTAGGCTGCATCTAATTAATTTTATATGCAGCACAAAGTACAGGGACAGAATCATAGAATGGTTTGGCTTGGAAGGGACCTTTAAAGATCATCATGGCCAGGGACATCTTCCACTAGATCAGGTTGCTCAGAGCCTCGTCCAACCTAGCCTTGAATGTTTCCAGAGATGGGGCATCTACCACCTCTCTAGGCAACTTGTTCCAGTGTTTCACCACCCTCATCATTAACAAATGTCTTCCTTATGTCCAATCTAAATTTGCTCTCTTTCAGTTTAGAACCATTGCCCCTTCTCCTGTCACAGGCCCTGGTAAAAAGTCTCTCTCTGTCTTATAAGCCCCCTTGAAGTACTGAAAGGCCACAATAAGGTCTTCCTGGAGCTGTCTCTTCTCCAGGCTGAACAATCCCAACTCTCTCAGCCTGTCTTCACAGGAGAGGTGTTCCATCCCTCTGACCATTTTTGTGGCCCTCCTCTGGACCTGCTCCAACAGGTCCATGTCTTTGCCATGCTGAGGGCTCCAGAGCTGGACGCAGTACTCCAGGTGGAGCCTCGCCAGAGCAGAGGGGCAGAATCACCTCCCTCCACCTGCTGGCCACGCTGCTTTTTATGCAGCCCAGGATACGGTTGGCCTTCTGGGCTGCGAGCGCACACTGCCGCGTCAAGTCCAGCTTTTCAGAATGGACAATACAGTACTTGACCCTTCCTAACTCCTCAAAAATCTACTCTCCTGGCCCCAAAGAACTCTGATTTGGGCTTCATGCAATTCAGGTAAGCCATGCATCATGATTCTGAGTAACTCCTACTTTCTGTTAAGTTACACTGGAAGAATTCTTGCTTATCTTGCATGGCCACATTAATCCATTCTCTTAATTTTTTTAGTTACTGCAAGTTGTTGCCATTATGTTTGCGCAACATAATTTGATGTTTAAAATCTCAGTAAATTGCCCCAGCTGCTTATCAGAGACACTGTGGGCCCATGTGTTCATTTCGATGGCTAAGCCAGACTCTGTATGACGCCTATAATGTGACTCATCACCTTCTCTCTAAAGAGAGGAATGACTACTGTGCTGCAA
This sequence comes from Balaeniceps rex, assembly GCA_013401315.1. Lineage (NCBI taxonomy): Eukaryota > Metazoa > Chordata > Aves > Pelecaniformes > Balaenicipitidae > Balaeniceps > Balaeniceps rex. Next base: position 211,556 of record VYZW01007198.1, read on the forward strand.
ATGTAGTCAGAACTGCAGAATATTTCCTCTGTTGCCTTGCAACAGTCTACACCGATTCCTCAGAGGGGAAATAGATCTTTGCATTTGGGTCCTGTTTATTGTACTATCATTCTAAATGGTTGGACTTACTTGCATATAACAAGCACCAAGGAAGGTAACATGCAAATCATATGTTCTTGTATAACATAGCCTTACCTTTCCAAATATACCTACTTCAAAAGATCTCAGCATCTCCTACCTTCCCTAAAATGCAGCTCAATATAAATAGGTGGATGCTTTTATTTCACAAGTAAACAGATATTGAGATGTTATTTTTAAGAACAGAAGGAAACGTAAAGTGACCTATGCAGTAAGACTGGAAGGACTGATTTGGTAAAACTTTGGATTATTATTGACAAAGATGAAAAAAGGCGATAAGCACGTTCTCAAACAGTAGTTTAAAGGCATATGGATTTAAGTATAATACAGCCTAAAAGAATCTTGAAGACCAAGCAGAGATAAAGTGCATGCAGATCAAGCAGGGCATTCAAATTTTTACAAGATGTCTTTCAAAGAGCTACAGGACCACTTAATCCATTTTCTCTTCTTGGAAACTGTCTGCATCATTCATGTAGTCTTCAAGATCATTATATCTCTGCAAATAAAATAAAACCTGTATTATTTTATCAATGTTTAATAACTGAATTACACAGAGACTGCTTTTTCTTTTTCTTCAATACATTAACAAGCATGCCAATAACAATTCAGAAGCAATGATACCTGAAAGCTTACTAAATGCAAATTACAAGTACAAAGCAATGTACTACAAGTTGTCTTAAAATAGTTCATAAAGTGTTTCTGAATAATTCACAGTACTTCAGCGTAAACAGACGAGCAAAATATTCTTCCTGTGCCTCATGTACGTGTTTCCAATCTTCCTAAGGTACAGCTTGAGTTTGTGTTGCTGCTTTCAAATGAAAGAGGAGCTTGCCCACCACAGCCCAGAGATCACGCAGCTGTCAAAAAGCTTAATGTCAAAAGTTGACACAAACTCTATGTGAACGCAGCAGCATACCACTGTTTGAGAAACTGGGTCAGCAGAAGTGGATGAATGGTCAAGCTGAGTTACATTATTGAAGCCCAGTAATTCAGAACTGATCGATTAAGTCAGACATTTTATCTCAGCTTACTTTTATCTGCTTGGAAAAGGATACATCAAATGACTCAGTTGTACCTTCTGAATCCACCCACTGTCTTCCAACTGGCTGAAAAGCCGTTCGACTGTGTCTTTGACTGGTTCATCCTCAACACCATCCAACTCGGTAACGGAGCTGCAATCCACATACAACTTGTATTTGAAGTGCTTCAAATTATGATAAACTCTTGTACGATTTGCACACACCATGCCAACCTTCAAAACCTAGGCCAAAGTGAACAAATCACTCACTCTGACAGAATTGTGATTATCTTGACAATATAAAGAATGGCTAAGTCAGTCTAGTAAGATTTTATAGTCAGTCTAGGAAGATTTTTTTGAATAATGAAATAAACATTACATGCATAAAATCAGCGCAAAACCATGTAGTTTTCACAGCCACAGCAGAACAATTTTTGAGCAAGCAGGCAGCCAGCAAGTCTATGCAATGGCAGCTTATCAGTACTGTTTTCTTGCAAACACAACCATGTTTATAATTGGTAATATCTTTCCTATCTTCTGGTGGAACGTTGTTACAAAATCACTAACATTTTAGACCACCATCACATTGTGAAAACAGAGGAAGAGAAATTATTTGACTACTTTTGCTTAATATGTAGTACTTCCTAGGGACAAGAAATACCGGTTCTAGCATTTTGTAGACTGAACAATATTCAGTATTTCTTTAAGAAATACATATAAATACAAATAGACGTATGCCTAGAAACATATTTAATATAGAGAGACTGGATTTAATAAAAATAAAATCTGAAACCCGAGGTTTTATACAATGCAAATGTTAATCTGCAACTGTCTGTGAGGTATAGCTAGGCCATAACGCTGTAGAAATTAAAGCCCTTGCATCTCCCAGTTATTACCAGTTTTACTTCTACAATTTCCACACAGAAAAGACAGAACTGTCTTATTTAACAGTTTTCTTCACAGTGGTATTTATAGATAAACAAATGGTAAATACACATATAAATGCATAATCAGAGCATGGATCAGCACTAACATTAAATACAGGCAAGTATTTGCATGTATCTTGAACTCAGATTTTATACAAAGATGTTAAGTGGTGAAGGTGTTTACCTGAAAATACTGAGTAATATATTGGTTATAAGAATCTCTGGCAACCCTAAGTCTTCACTAAGAGCATGTGAAATTGGAGGTGTGGGGAGGGAGAAAGAGTCAAAGTTCATCTGCATTTAAGGACATCCTGCATTTCACAAGAGTAAGTTTTGTTCCATTTCTACAAGAGAAGTAGCTCACGTACATACAATGGCAAATCAGAAGAGGAATCTATCCCCTGTAAATGACCCACAGGTGCACCAATTACTACTCCAACCCATGGAGACAAAGCCTATCAGGTAAGAAATCTACATCTGACCGGTTTTCAGAGGTCAGGTTTTCTACACTCAAAAGCAACATAATTAATACCTGTGTAAGGAAATTCAGCTCCTGACACATACAGGAGAAACTGATTTAGTTTTACTAAAAAAACCCCTGTCAACTTATCCTTCAAGGGCAGCATTGTTTTGGACTGATGTCTTGTCACACCTTTGTGAGTAACAAGCGGGTAAATGGCTAAAGGTCAATGTTCTTTGCCATCAGTAATGCAAGCTGCAATTGTATTGCTATTTCAGATTACACACACGTATATCAAAAAACCAACCATGTTATATATTGCAAAATGATCTCTTCTGAGCCACAACAGTGATACCCTTTATTGCTGCTATTGGTAATAATGTGAATACCCTTTTAAATTATGAGGAGGTTAAGTTTTAATCGATGCTTACAACCCGCGTTTTCAGGAAGCTTTTCCAAAAGCATGACCAAGTCTTTGCATCTGTGAGCAGTTCCCCAAAACACCTGACCTACTTGTACAAACTAGCCCTAGCAGTATCTACTGTCAATGACAGTNCCAGCAGTTCAACTGATATAAGCAGGCATAATATCACTGAAGTCAAAAAAGACACACTCACTTAAAAGAACTTTTGATCTGACCTGCAGTAGATGGTTATTAACTGAAATTTTAACCATCTTGAGATAAAAAATTCCTATTACTATATTGCAATTCTCTACAGACCATGTACATGTACCTACATGCAGCTCCATTTTCTACTCTCCCCGAAACTGAAAAGCTAAGGCTTGTGTTTGGTGCTATAGGTGCTTCTGAAGTGCCAGACCTACCAACCAATGCACATAACCTTGATTCATTCAAATTTCCAGAAATACCACTTCAAATACTGAAACAATCAAGAACTGAGCTGCGGTGTTTCATAGAGCATTTCATAACTTTTTAAGTATCCCAAGCAATGAAGTGCAGCATCTGGAACATTATGTTATGTGAAATAAGAGATACCATCTTGCATCAAACTGATGGCCCAGTTCTTCCCCTGCGACAACAGCTAGCAGGAGATATTTAGGAAGTTAGCACAAGATGCAGGACAAACACCAGAATGATCATGACATTACCATACAGCTTCTAGCAGTCAAGAGTTGAGACAGTCTGTACGATCCCAACTATCATGCTCCATAGCGTGGACGAAGCTTCCCCAAGAACCTGTCTAATCCCTTTTGGGACCCACTAACACTTTTCACTTCCAAAGTATCTTGTGGCAATGAGTTTCATAGTTCATTTATGTGCAAGGTGTAAAGTATTTCTACATTGGAGAAATGCCAGAGGCAAACAGCTAAATATCATATAATGTAATTATGTATTGTGTTTTTAAAGCAAGAAAGATTGTCTAAAAATACAATGCTATTTCAGAATGCAGCTTTGGAAAGAATCTCAGTACTGTACTCATTCTAATTTTTCCCTCTCGCAGTTCTGAGTGACTCTGTCCTAATGCTTAACTTATCTGCTCAAGCTGGCCATATCAGCCAAAGTTGTGTTAAATCACTTTGTATGGAATGCAGGAGCACAGCCTGACAATAGCACAACATGTAATGACTGAATCCATGTCCTCTAAGCATGATTATAAACAGAAGTAGAACACCAAGACTCAGAGTAGAAAACAGTTTATAATCCAGGTGACACAGGAGTAAAGAAGTGCGGGGGACATCTATATCTCTAAAGCGTTCTATTCTCCTTGACCATGGAGGAATGAGAATTGGCAGCTACACACAGAACAATCCCTGCAAGCCTAAGCAAAACTGGAACAGATGTTTCTCTTCTCTTTCTACTGGCAAAGCAGAATACTTCAGAGATGAGAGAAAAGGAAAGTTTTATGCAGAAGAGGAGGGTTGGAGGTCTGTTTTTGTTCTCTCCACATCCACTTTTCTCGGGTATTTTCAAATAAAACTTTAGAAAATAGTCCAACTACGTGTTTCCATTCAATCTGATCTGCCAGTGCCGAACTGACTTCTCTTTCAGTCAATTAAGTTCTTGAAGTGCCAGTTTTATGTAGCTCTGTGTGCCTTTTTTCTTTCTTCTCAATCAGCAGGACAAGTTGATCAATGCATTGCCAGCAGAACTTCAAAGACTACTTGAGAACAGTACCTTCAGCAGTCTAAATTACAGGTCACCATAAGAACACAAATGTTGCATTACAAAGACACTATCTAAAATTACTGGAAAGTGCTCAGTAACTCTCTCTCCTGGGTCTATTCTACAGCTCCTGAACTGTATTGAGCATGGCAGGCATCTCACCAGATGCTGGGGTACACAGGGTAAAAAAAATTCTCATTTTCTACTGTTAAGCTGAAGAGGACAAAAATGAACTAGCAAGTTAGTTCAATATTCAGAAGGATGTTTCAAGTTTTTTCCAAAGTGAAAAAGAGCCAACGCTTTACATAGGACAATGTTTGGACACAGTGAGGGAACTGCTACTGTTATTTCCACAGTTAAGTTGGAAGTTGAGTGAAGATTAAATTCTTGTGCTAGTTCACTTATTATTTCTGGTTAGGTAAGGCACACACTTCCCATGAAAAACTGAAAATTTTGAAATTAGTGATCTACATTTAGAGACCCGTATGTAAGGAAGAATTATGACTGTATGATGGACTGCAGTATCAGTGCTACTACGATTGCCAAGGACTTACTGTTTTCCTGCATTGAACAAGGAGAAAAGCCTTGCTGGAAAAGCCTAGCTCTCTTGACTATCATGCACATACAGACTTATCAAAACAGAGTATTAACACCTGCGACTGAGAAGGGTCTATCATCTATTTACGAAAACATATGTC
>VYZW01007209.1:0-43148 GCA_013401315.1 Balaeniceps rex
CAGCCCCAGCCCTGTCCCCCTTGCCCTGGTCCCCCCCCACGTCCCCGTCCCCTGTCACCACGGCCTCCTCATTGTGCTCCTGGCCCAACCTTGTCCCAGATTCCCCCTCCGGCTCGGGGGGATCTGGCAGCGTCGCAGTCCCCTGGGAGCCCCACGCCACGGCCCGCTGGCTGCGCCACGCCGGGGGACGCCAGCCCCGGGGACCTCCTGGAGACGCGGCACAAAGAGGTGGCGCTTTGTACAAAACATTTGAGAGGTTTTTATTGTTTTTTTTAAAAACACTTAAAAATGCTAATAGCTCTGGGGGTGATAGGGGAGAGCGTCGTCCCCTTCTCCCGTGGGCGATGAGCTCCGGCGCGGGCAGGGTCCGCCGAACCGAAGCCGCTGCCCGGCGGGTGCCGGCGCATCGCCCCACAGCAGCTCCCCAGGGAGACGCGGTCCTGGGAGGGGAGCGGAGGCTGCGGGGGAGCGGAGGCTGCGGGGGGCTCGGCGTCCCCGCAGGCAGGGACACGAGTTCACCCCTCCCCAAAGCATCCTGGAGCAGCAAGTCAGTTCGCACTGTTTATTTACATTTCTTATATGAAAAGAGGGGACGCGTGATGCACCTCCCGCCTCCCCCCGAGCCCCCCTTCCCCTCCCCGTGGTGCCATGTCCCCTCTCTGGGGCCCCTGTCCACGCTGCCCCTGGAGCGGGATAGGGGCTAGAGCCAGGTCCTGGGGGGCGCACGCTCCGATCCCTCCCCAGCCGTCGGTAAAAAGGAGCTAAAAAGTCAAGTGGGGAGGGTTGGCGTGGAAGCACAGCGCCCGCAGCGGGAGCCGGGGTGGCCCCGTCCCCGCGGGCTCCCAGAGGGGACGCGCGCTCTCCTTCCCGTCCTGGCAATGGCTTTTGTCCGAGCGTGGCAGGGCCACCGGGCACCACGGGGACCCGAGAGCGGCTGAGGGAGAGGGCAGAGCCCTCAGTCACTGTCCGAGCCCACGGCGGAGGAGCCTTTTCTTTTCCGTTTGGCGGGTTTGGGCTTGGTGTCTTCTTCCTCCTGTGCCGGGAGAGGGGGAAGTGGGGGTCACTGCCGCCGGGGGGGACCCAGCTCCTGCCTGCACCTTCTCGAGGTGCGGATGCGGCCGAGGGGCTGCGGGGTGCCGGGGGGGACCGGGGACGCTTACCGAGGCGCTGCTGGACGCTGACTCCTCCTCGTTGTTGGCCGGCTGGGCTGCGTTCTTGCGGCTGCGGGGGCTGGAGAGGGTGGCTTTTCGGCGGCTCTTGGGGGGTTTGGTGGAGGAGTCTTCATACTCCTCTGCCAGGGAGAAGAGGTCGCTGAACCTGGAAGGAAGCAGGGGGTGGTAGGTGGGGGGGTCAGGCACTGTCGGGGCACCCACCCCATGGTCCGGAGGCCACCCGGCGCCGGGCAGGGACGGACGACTCACTTCATCTTATGGGCTTCGTCGCAGCTGGCCTGGACGTGCTGCAGCGCCTGCAGGATCGGGGTTTGGCTGAAAACTGTCGAGGAAGCAGCAGAAACGGGAGTCAGAGACCTGACGGTGGGTACCCCCACGCAGGGGAACCTCCCCCCCATCCGGGGTTTTGGATGCAGGTAGCGCCCAAGGGGCTCCCAGTATCCCAGAGCATCCCAGTTCCCACGTGCGCCCCGGGGCACCTCACGGCGATGGAGATGGGCAGCGGCTGCGGCCCCGGGGCCTGCCCCGGTTGTGCGGCGGTACGTACAGTTCTGTTTGGTGTTGGTCAGGTTGAGGCGGAGGTTGTCCAGGTGCTCCAGGATCTGCTCCAGGGTGAGCTGGGCCAGTTTGCTGCTGGAGCTGCGCAGGCTGAGGGCAGAGGAGCAGCGCCCGTTAGTGCGCGCCCCGCTCCTCCTGCCCACCCCCCAGCCGCCCCTACCTCGTCCCCCCCAAAGACAGGCTGCAGGAGCCCCCACTTGCGGGCGAACCGAGTGCCACGGCCCTGCAGCAGCACCCCCAAACCTCCAAGTGGATGTGGGGCACAGGTAACCCTGCTGCCCCGGGGTGCCCCCAGCACCCAGAGGCTGGAGCAGGGGGGCCCGGGGATGGGGAGCAGCAAAGGATCCATTTTCCGACCCCGGCACACGCAGGGTCCCCTGGGGCTGGTGTGCGTGCGCTGTTCCAGCCCAGGGATTAAGGGGGCAAATCCTGCTCAGGGTGTTCACCACCTCCATCCCCGGTGGCTCTGGGGGGCACTAAGTGCCCCATGCTGAGCCTCGGCTGCAGGACGGTGCGCGGTGCCAGCACCCGGGGTGCTGCCAACAGCCGGGGCCTCAGCTGGCCGCCTGTTAATTAGCGGGGATTAGGCCTGGATACGGCTCGGATCCCGGAACAGAGACACAGTGAAAATAGCTGCGTTGTTCAGCTGTGAAAGGCCATTAATTAACGCGGAGGAACAGATGAAGGCGCAGACTTCCCCGGCAGCCTCTTCGGAGGGCAGGGGGGACCCAGAGGTGGCCGAGATGCCGGTGGGACTGGCTGCTCTCCCGGTGCCGGTGTGCGACGTGCACACGGGGCGCCGGCAGCACCAGCGGGACCCCGGTGATGGCGAACCTCCCGGCAAGGCTCCGTCCGAGCCGCTGGCCGTGACCCAGCTCCATGCCGTGGTGGTGCCGGCTCCCCGGGTGCTGGGTGGGGGTCCCTGGGGACACGCAGCCCTCGCTGCGGCGGGAGCGCGGGGCTGCTCTGCTTCCCCAGGACACTAGATGTCCTTCCTCCTCCAGCAAAGAGCGGCAGACACCCAGCCGCCAAGGGGCCGCAGAGGACCCCGTCCGCCCGGCGCAGCAGGCTGGGGGCTGCCGGAGCAGACCACCCTCCTCTCGCCCTAACCCAGACCCCGGCACCGAGGGGCTGCTCGTACCCGCGCTGCCGTGACCCGGCACGGAGCAGGCAGCAGGACCGGGTGCCCCTCGCCCTGGCAGGTGACGGCTGCGCCAAGGCTGCCTCGCAGCCCGGCGTTGGTCTTTGAGGCTGGATAAAAGGCTGGGAGATGACCCAGGGAGCTGAGCGGAGCAGGAAGAGCTCCTGCCTCCCCGCCGAGGGACATCTTGGGGTCGGGGTGAGGTGTCCCGTGTGCCACCATGGCCAGGAGCCGGCACAGCAGCTGGCACAGCGGTGCAGGACCGGCTGCAGCATCCCGTGCTGCTCTCCCTTCCTCTCCCACAGCCCACGGTGGTGAGGTCCAGCCGCCGCCTCCAGCACCCAGAGCTCTGCCCATGCAGGGTGGCTGGGAACAAGCCCTCTGCCTCTTCCCTCCAAGGGCAGATCGGGAACCTTGCCCTGGGGAGCTGGGGTTTCACCTCCGCAGGCCACAGCTTGGCCCAGCTGCGTCCCTCAGTCCCGCCGCACCGGTGGGCCCTGGCCCCATCCACCCGACGTCCCAGCAGAGGTTAAGTGAACCTCGTCTGGAAGACTATTTGCACCAAAAGATGCTCTGGAAACATCCAGCTGCGCCCGGGGGGGCACGGCGAGGCTGAGCGGAGGGGCCTGCCTGGCTGGCAGCTCAGCAGGGGAGCACCAAAGCTTGGCACCGCTCACACAAGCAGCTGGAAACGCTTTCCCACACAGCTTGGGTAATGGGCTCGGCATAAAAGGGTCCTGCTGGCTGGATGTCAGCATGGGTGCGATCAAAGAGCAGCCTCCCGCACAGCTCTGGAGCGGAGACGCTCGCTCGGGGCTCTGGCTGCGCATCAGCGCATGGGTGGGCAGCGGCACCGCCCCGGCCTCGAGGAGATGATGGCGTAACTGGCAGGACGGGCTGGCATGCCCGCGCTGCGCCGATGGCACGCGGCGCCTCGGCTGCCCGGCCGGTGCATGGAGTGGGGCACAAGGCAGAGTCCGTCACCCGGTTGCCGGTGGCAGGGCGGCCGCAGAGGAAGCAGCAGGAGATGCTGCGCCCGCCCCGGCCCCTCACCTTTGGCGTTTTCGTGGCAGGCTGTTGTTCTTGATCAGCAGCGACTTGATGTGCTCGGCCAGGAGGTCGTCGTGTTTGATGCACCAGTGCCGCAGGATGCTCGTGGTGAACTGGTCGTCGGGGTGGCAGGGCCGGCTCAGCACCATTTTCACCATCTCCTCACTGGGCCTGCAGCAGACAGGGAAGGGCACGTGAGGAGAAAGGACGAGCGGTTTGTACCCCAGTCAGCTGGCGTCCACCCTGCAGCCACTGCCGCCCACTTGAGCCTGATGGGAGGCTTCAGGCCTGGACATTATGAGTCCGTGGAGCTGCTGTGCCGCAAGGGACCTGGCCCAGGAGCCCAGGCACAGCTCGGGTGGGACCAAGCTTCCCCGAACACCGCCTGGGACCTGCACGCTCTTCAGCATCCCCAGCAGCGCTGGCTCCCATGCTCAGGGGATGACGGGCAGTGTTCAGCCTCCTCTGCTTCCCGGCGGTCACCGGCAAGCAATCCTCCTGGGGACCAGCAGCCACCAAGCTCCCTGCCCAGCCCGCGTCACCCGGTCGTGCCAGCCCCGCTCCCTCCCCGCCATGGGACAAGCGCTGCTGCGCTCTCCGTCGTGGCGTGCTTTTCACTAACGCAATTCAGAGCTGGGATTAGATTACCCAGCCTCATGCGCTGCATTAATGAAAACGAATAAAGTGCTCTTCCCTCAGAGCGGCGGGATGTGGCCGACCCACGCACGCAGGCAGAGACAGCAGAGATCAATGCCAAGGCAGCCCTAACCCTGTGCCCCGCGGGGGCAGGCGACAGCCTGCTCTCCGTTAAGTAATGGGCTCCAGGATGTGCAAGGTGAAGGACAAACAGCCCATCGGCACGCAGGCCAAGAGGGCTGGCACTCGGCAAACAGTGCTCCCGAAGCTGAGGCACAGCAGGGAGCCACAGCTGCCTTTAGGAAGGGTGCCACCGCCGGGGTCTCGTCACAGGCATCCACCCGACGCTGTCCCCAGGGGCGACAGGACAGGACTCACACCCAGAGCGAGCTGGGGAGCGCCAGCACAGGGGCTTTCCCCACCCCTCGCTTCTCAAGCGGCCCAAGCTGGAGCGGGTGGCATCCCCTTGTCCCCGCCACACCGACGGTGCTCAAGAAAGCCACCAGCCGCAGCGTGCCGGGGGCAGCCCCAGGACCCTCTGCAGAGCGTCACGCAGCCCTGCGCTCGGTGGCACTTACTTCTCTCGCCGCAGCTGCAGCAGCAGGCAGGATAACGCCTCAGGGTGCTCTGCAAAGGAAAGGACATCGTCAGCACAGGAGCTCACGGCCGCCGCGGCCCAACGCCGTGTCCCGTGCAGGGGACAGCTCACCTTTGTATTTGAGGTGCTGCAGGATGGGGATGATGGTCTCCAGAGGAATGCTGTGTGCGAGGAAGAGCTGCCAGGTGCAGTACTGCTCAAAGGTCTCCCAGTCCAGGCTTTGAACTAGGGGGAAGCACAGGACGGTGAGGGGAGCCGCACGGCGCCCGGAGCTCTGCGAGGCGCAGCTTTGCTCAGGGACGGTGCGGCTCCTGCCCGGCGTTACACCCTCCCCTCCAGCCCAGAGCAGGGCACCGGAGAAGGGCACCGTGCCTGAAAGCCCGCTGCACGCGTCGGGGTTCGCACCGTGCCAGGGCAGCTGCCTGAGCAGAACGGGCAGCCCCACGCGTGCCGAGGCCGAGCAGGGGCTCCGGGACCTGGCAGGTGGCACCGGGACAGGCTCTGCCAGCTGAGGCACGGGTGGCAGAGCTGCAAAGTCACTAAAGCAGCTGCTCGGGGCTCAGAGGAAGAGAATTAACGAGGCTCGCTAATTAATGGGCTTAGACTGCTGCTTGCAGCTTGTGTAACACCAAAGCTGGATCTCGGCAGCCATCGGATCAGGGCGATGGGGCTTCTCTCCGGAAACGCTGGCTCCCATGCACCGAGCTCTCCACGCTGGCTCTGCCCAAAACCACCCCGGCCCAGAGGGCTGCAGCCACGGCCAGCTCTGACTGCTGGGCAGGAGCCACAGGGCACACACGGGCAAAACACAGCGTTGGCTGGAGACTGAAAGGGCTTTTCCACTGTATGACGGCCAGCGGGTCGCATCGATGTGAGCCGAAGTCCAATTAAAAAGCTGCAAGAGGAACTGGGTCACCCACTGGTGATCCTGGGGGGAAAGGCGAGGAATGCTGTGAGGGGGAGATCACGGGCACCAGCCTTTTCCTGCGCAGCGGCTAAGGGGACCGTGGTCCTGGCAAAGGGCTGGGTGTCCATGCGAGAGGCTTGCTCTGTTAGTTCCGGGTGGTCCAAGGGCCAGACTAAACAGCAGCGAGGGCGTTTTTGCTCTTGGGGTGTCACAGTCAACAGAAAACGAATGGAAACCCCGGTTCCAACTTTTCTGACCACCCTTTTGCTGTCATCTCCCAGCTGCCCTCGCCCTGGCTGCACTGGGAGAAGAGGTTACAGCCGTTCCCAGAAAGGCCTGGCCTCCAGCACCGCCGTATCAGCTGCCGCATGGCAGGGAGCAGCCGACTGCACATCACTGGCCACGGGCGTGCACCAAGACCAGTTCACGTCCCCGGAGACGCAGCAGCTGGGACCATGTGGAGAGGCTGCAGAGCTGGGGGAGATTTTGGGACTTTCCTCTTGGTTTTTTTTTCCCTTTTTTTCCCCTCTGCCCAGGCAGGCTGCGGATGCGCACAGCCCTGGGTTACACTTTGCCTGGCACTGCGGAGAGCCAGGGCTCCCAAGCCATTGTACAGCCAGCCCGGTAAAACCCATTAGAGCACACAGCTTGGATCACACAGCTAAGTCGAACAAGCCGGTTTAGGGCAGCGATCCTTTAAGCAGCGGCAATAATACCACGAGGAAATCCAGACCTTGGCGTAACACGGCCAGCTCAAGAGCCTCTCTCAGACACTGCGTGAGCTTCTGCAGGGCTCTTCCTATGGCGGCATGGCCACGGACTACAGCCCTCCCGATCAGAAAGGGCAAAGCTGCGGTGAAGGCTGCAGCCTCCTCCCTTTCCAGGGACTTGGGGTCTCTCTGCAAAATGGGGGCCCAAAGGGCAGGAAGGCTCGGGGGTGCCCAGGAACCGCTCCGCTTTCACTCCCACCCTCTCTGAGATGCGCTCGTGCCTGCAGGAGGGCTACTCACTCAGGATGTTCAGCACCGAGTCTTTCCGAAACATGACGAGGTTCCCCATCATCACATGGCACACCAGCTCCTGCAACTGGGTGGCAGAGAAAACGGGGTTAGCGGGATGCCCAGGCTCTGCAGAAGCCCTCTTAGGTGGGGCATCACTGGGCAGGTCCAGAGAGAAGCAGGGAAGCTGTCGCTCTGCCAACATCAGCCATCTCCGCAAGAGCAGGGATCCAGCGGGGAGTCCCAGAAACCCCGTGGGCTGCAGGTGGCTCATAAATCAGAGCTGGGCTAAGCAGCTCCGGGGAGAGGCAGCTGCTGCGAGGGACCAGCAGAGGCAAGGAAGTAATGAGAGGTTAATGGTTTCACACATCAACACCCAGGCTGGAGAGTAAGTGTCACGCAGGACAGACAGCAGATCCCCGCAGGCTGGGCCGGGGCGGCTGGGATGGTGTCGCCGTGCGCGGAGAGCTCGGCTGCCGGGCCCAGACAGACCGGCTCGGCTGCCGCACAAGTGCTGGGGACCTGCTCCTTGTGCTCCAGGTGCTCCCGGATCCAGGCTTTTGCCGACGGATGCACAAAGCCCACCTGGGGGCTGGCAGCGGGGAGGGTTTGGCAGCCTGCTGGGAAAGCTCCGACAACCCCAGACTTCTCTGCTTGGGGCCCCGGACCGTCCCCGGTCTGCAGGATGGGAGCTGACACTACCCAGATGTGTGGTGCTTCTTGCACTGACTCACCCCCTTCATCCCTGGGAGAGGTGGGAGCAGAGGCAGGGGGATGGGACGCACGGGGAGCCGGCCCAGGCTGCACTGGAGCAGGGACGGGAGCTGGGGAGCACCGCTCCCCGCTCCTGCGCTGGCAGGCTCAGCTACAGAGCACACCTCGGCTCCTGGCTACCTTCCTCCCCGCTCCTCGGCCTCTGGGTCCAAGCCACGGCAGCCGGCTCGGGCGCAGGGTGCTGGAGGCACATGGAACCCAAAGGCAGGCTGAGCTGCCCGGGCTCTGCCCCACGGCTCTGCTCACAGACCCCACGTGGGCCGGGCGCGGGGGCCACGCAGCCAGAGCATCGTGGGGAAACAGATGAAGAATAACAGGAAGGAACGAAGGAATTGGAGAAGGGAGGGGAGAGGAAACGCTACGGGCCTCTGCTGAGAAAAACAAAACCTTTGCATTTCAGCACGGGGCAGAGCCCAGCAGCAGAGGAGTAAGAGCAGGGCTGAGCTGGGGGGGTCAGGGCATCATGACTCAAACCTTTCCTGTACCCAGCTTCGGCTCCAGCCTGCCAAGCAAAACTTGCTGGCGAGGCGTTCTGGCCCCTGCGCAGCTGGGAAAAGCAGGACTGGCCAGGAATGGTGTATAAATAGGGCGAGTTAAAGGGTTATCAGCAGATCACGCTCCAGACGAGCCTAGACAGCAGAAACACGCAGTACAGCATTCTTGCCGGTGCCCACCTCCCCGCCCCCAGCTTTCACCGTGACTATTTTTGGGTTGCTCATGGCAACTCAGAGCGACCACGGGAAAGGTTCCTTCCAGGAGGGTCTAACCAGGGCTCGGCCTTCCGCTCATTAGCCCGCTGAGCCTGCAGCCGATCTCCCACCAGGACGGGAAGAGCCGGGCGCGATCTCGGCCCTGCCGGCCCGCAGGCAGCAGGGGACGTGCTGCCTGCACCTTTCCTGCGCCCTCCCGCACATGTGCCCGTTGTGACACTGCCCGTAGCTTTGCATCTCCCCAGCAGCACTACGCACCTCCCCGCCAAGGGGCTGGTTATTGATAATTATTATTATTGATTGCCCGCAGCAGCAGCAGCGGCCGTGGCGGTGCTTTTCACCAACACCTGCAACTCGAGAGGGATCAGAGCAAACCCAGGCAAATCTCTCTCGGCGTGCCTGCTGCAGGCACGGCCAGGGAGATCCCTTGAAAGCCGCAGCTTGGATTCAGCCTTCTGACACTGCACACCGCAGCCCCTCCAGGGAAAGAGGCACCCGGAGATTTTGGGGCTCCTCTTCGCAAAGCCCAACGCTTCACTCAAGAATGGGGGCAGCAAGGAGGACTGAACAAGCAGAGCGCTGCCCTGCACCCCCCGCGGATGGGCCATTTCAGGTTTAAACCTCCTGGGAGCGGAGGAGACGAGTGCTGCCACGTCAGGAACGCGCTGCCTCCCACCCCAGGCACCCGTCCCCTCCTTACCTGGAATGAGTCTATGACAGCTACAATCATGTTCAGCAGCTCGCCGCTTCGCAGGGTCTCGTCCGGGAACTGGAAGAGTACAAAAGCAAGGCAGGGCTCAGGAAAGGACACGAGGGAGAGGCCAGTCAAAAGCTCCTATCCCCATAGCTGAGGCAAAACTCCTCCTCGGTTCAGGCTCGGACACACGCACACGTTCCTCCTTGCAAGGGGCAGCATCGCCCTGCCTGACCCGGCAGCTCACCAAGGCCTGGACCAGAACCAGCACCGCTTCCGAAACGCCACGGGGGAAGTGGCCGAGTGGGAAAAGGAGCCAAGAAAGCGCATGAGGGTTGGTGGGCTGTTTTCTGTGCGCAGCCTGGAGCAGGGCAGGTTTATCCACTGCTCCAGCGGACCAAGGGCTGCAAGGCAGCGCACCGGCAGGCCGCTGCGAGCGAGCGCCCCGCACATCTGCGAGACGCAGCCGACACCGACCATCTGGACCGAGCGGAGCTGCGCAAGGAGCAAGGCTGCTTCGACTGCGGGTGGCCGAAGTCAACCAGACCAGAGTGGTTAAAATTCCCCATTTTTTCCCCTATCCTTGCTAGCTTTGCTCGCTGTGCCAGGGCCTCGTGCGTTACGCAGCACTGCGAGGAAATACAAAAAATCAACACAGGGGCCAAAAGGCCAGGAGAATTGGCGGCAGCAAGCTATGGCTGCACCGTTCGGATCTGGCTGTCCAGACAGGCTGCTCTCGGGACATTCTGCCTGACTTGAGCTGGTCACTACGCCCACGGGGGCAGCAGCAGCCTGACCCTGCTTCGGGGAGGGAGGCTGTTAAACCCGAAGGACCAGGGAGGGGATCCGGCTGCTGCTCCACGCCAGGATCCGCCCTGGAGCATGCGCTACGCTGCTGCGTGGTACGGTGCCTACTCTCGCGCAGGTTTTTCTCCCCTCCCCAGGCTGTTGCTGTGCCCCCTTCCCCACAGAAGCCCCCGGGAAGCGCTCGTGAGGAATGGGGCTGGACGGCCTCAACGCCCAGCAGATGTTCCTGCTGAACCAGCCAGAAAGGAGGGAGGAGCGGGGCCAGCTCATTCCTCCCAGGGAATGAGAAAGTACATGCAGAACTATGACCCCTCCATCTATCCAGAGTGCGTGATGTTACCCTCCCTCTCTCCAACCCCCAGCACCGCTCCCTGAAGCCGGGCGATCGCTCGATGCTTGTTGGAAGCAGCCTCCACCCTGCAACCGTTCCAAATGAAAGGCTGCAGCCCGCAGAGGGCTGCGAGAGAGCTCCGCAGCATCCTGGCAGCAGGAAGGTGACAGCAGCTCTGTCCAAGACCCAGGCAGGCTGCGTGAACTGGGACCGAGCCGTGACCTATCTGGTGCAGATGCCTGGCTCCCCATTCCAAGCATGCTCTCTGCTAAGTCCAACTCGTCCTGAGCTCTGCTTCCCCCAGACTTTGACACGTCTGCTCGGAGCCTTCGCCTGCCGCTCTCCAGAAGAAAAGCAGCAGAGAGCAAAACCTCTTTAACCAGGGAGCGCAGACAACTCTGTGCTGAGAGCCAAGCACGTGCATGAGAGGAATCCGGGACAGCAAGGTCAGCACCTCGCCATCCAGAGAGCGCATCAGGCTTTAACGGGGCCGTAAGCAGGTAGGACGACAGCTGAACACCGATCTCGACGGCAGCACGCTGACCCCCATTGAGCTGGGCTGGGGAGGTGGATGGCGACTGTGCTGTGCTCGGCCTGACAGAACATCTTCTAGGCTTTATGGCTTCTCTACTGCAGCGTAACAAGCCTGAAGCTCAGAAGCAAACCAGCCCAGCCCCGAGCCTGCCCGCAGGAAGGTGAGGGGATGCCCTGTGCCTCTGAACTGGGGTTCCTGCTGCCTGGCAGGGGTCTTACCTCTGTGTAAATGGAGGGGGTGAGGTAGCAGAGCAGCCGTACATCGTCTTCCTGGCAGGCCTTCATGTCCATCATCAGACACGTGTGCAGGTCCCCCAGCTGCGTGGCCTGGGCGAAGGACTCGTACAGGTTCATCTTCCCCGCTGCAGCTTTGCTAGAAGGAGACGTGCGCAGGTGAGAGCGGAGCTGCCAGCCCCGCGCCACGGCAAGGGCTGGGCGGTGGTGGTGGTGTGACACCGAGCTGTCTCTTGGAGGCAGCACGAGCCAAGCTGAAGCTTGGATGCTTCCCCGCAATCCCCACTGGCCTACCTGGCTTTTAAATAGTAGAGGAGGTGGTAGCCGATCTTGGGTTGCTTCTGATAGAGCTCTGACAGGAGATCCAGCAGCAGCGAGAAACCGCTATTATCCTCCTGCATCTGGCAGAGGTTCCTTGGGGAGTACAGCACAGGGAGACAGCTACGTTACACTGGGTATCACGCACGAGCTTCTCCGCCAACGACGAGGACCGGCAGCTTGTAGGGAAACCCAGCTCCCAGTACCAGGCGGGTCCTGGCCCTCGCTCTCCGGACTGGACACAGGGGCCACCTCTCCTACCCCTGCTGCAGAAGCCGGCGGGACGTGCAGCAGCAAAGGGGTCAGGACCAAGCAAACTTCAGTTTCCCAGGGATCCCAGGCTTCCACAAATGACAAAATGAGCTGTGATCCTCCTGTATTTTAAGTCTTTCTACTAAACAAAACGCAGCACAGGCAGAACGAAGCAATAAACTCTTCTGATTCTGGGATCAGCCCTGGGGCAAGCAGGGGTGTGGCAGAATTAGACCCACAGGGTCTAATTAGACCACCATGGTGGTGGTCAGGAAGCAAACAAGAAAGCCCTAACTAGATTATTCAAAAATTTCAGAACCGACATACCTAAATATTAGGTAGAGAGGCTTCCCCACCGACTCCTCCAGAGACCTGCGGGACAAACGCAATAGTCAGAGCTCTGTGTGCACCCATCCTCCGCGTCTCCCCAGCAATGGCAGGGAAAAAGCCCTGGACCTTGCTCGCTGTGGTCCTTGGGCCATCAAGGCTTAGCCCTAGCTAACGAGGAGACAGGAACGGTCCTGCTAACAGAACCCAGCAGCTCTGACTCCGAGCCCCGTTCCAACAAAATCCCGGAGGACGAGTGTACGGTGCTGGTTTGTGCGAGTACAGCAGGGACAGATGGAGTATTTAGGATCCCGTGTGCCCTGGTCACAGTCAGAAGCCACCAGAGCATCGCCTACACCGAGCTCTGAGACAAGGACCTGCGGCGGCAGGCTCTCCCTGCACTTGTGGGGAGGAGGAAGATGGTCTCTTGCAAGCCCTGGGTATGACAACTTGACCAGCTCCACACTGACCGCTCGTGAACCCTGGACTGCTTCGTAAGGGAAGCTGCTGGGTTCAGCACAGCCTTCTGAAAACGGTGCATATTTTACCGGGAAAAGCCCAAGTCCCAGCGTGAAAGGATGAGACACAAAAAAAAATAGATCCTTACTCCTCCGTGATTTCTTCTGGCAAAACCTCACCACGGAAGTGAGCCTTAAATAGCTCCTGGAGGCAGGATGCAAGCACTGATAACTGCTCCGAGTCGAAGTCCTCCTGGTAGAGAGAAAGGAAGGAATGAGGGGAGAAAGCACAAGCTCAAACCCTGCCTGCCCAGCACAGGTACAGCTGGAAGGGACCCAGCAGAGTCAGTGCTGCGGGGAACGGACCCCAGGCTGCTCAGGAGCCATTTTGCTGCTATATTGCAGCACCAGGAGCCGGTCATCAGCAAGACAAGCCCCTAATTGATGTCCAGCTCTGAAGCACTTGACAATCACCGTGATCCACTTATTCTCTAATGGCCAGTAATTCACTGTGCTCAGCTCTCCCTCTGCAAAGGGCTAACAGGGACTGAAGGCACTTGGCAACGGGGATTTACACCCTGACAAGCCCTTTCCCCGTGTTCCCACAGAGGGGAGAAGCAGCTCTCCTATGCTAAAAGGCCACTTGACTCTAAAGGGAGCCGATCAGAGGCAGGGGTTGCAACCTCCCTTGAACGCTCAGCTCCTGGAAAACATCCGCAGCTCTTCTGCTGGGCAGGGCTTGCCGCAGCCTCTCCTGAGCACAAAGCCCAGGGCCAAAAGCAAGGGAGCATCCCAGACGCACGGCACACGCAGAAGCCCCCAGGAGCTCTGCGCACACTACAGCAGCCACGCAGGGTCAAAACGTGAGCGTGCCTCACCCAGCGTCCCACCTGACAGCAAGTACTGGGGACATTTAGGCACGGGGTATAAGGAAACAGAGCATGGACGGAGCGGTCTTCCCCTGCTAGACCCTTCCAGCAAGCAGCAGCCCGGGGCTGCGTTTAACAGCCACGGACCGAGCTGCGTAGTGCCATTTTGAACTCGTTTAGGATCCGAGTGTCCTCAGGCTTCTGTGTCCCTCCTCCAGTGGCAGCTCTAGGGGCAGAGCTGCGCAGGCTGGGAGCTGCCCAGCCCACGCCGCTCCGGCCGCTCTGGTTTTACAGTTAGGGCAGCGCTGCTCCCCGGGTCTCTGCCGTTACCTCCAGGACTTGATCCACGATTTCCTGCATGACCTCACACTGAGCTTCCGTATCGCTGGAGCACAAAAACAAGAGGAAATCCAAGTTACATAGGAAGATACCGAGAGCAGGGACAAGGGGGCTTTGTGCTGAGCTGGCTCCGCTCGGGAGCCCCCCAGGACCTGAGAGTGGGGGAGGCTCTGCTTTGTGCTGGTGCCAGCTCGGAGGAAGGCACGGCTCGGGAGCACACGCTGCACTGACCCAGCCCTGGAAGAATGCTTTACACTGCTGCAGCACCTACCTACAACAGCGCCCGAGGTTGTCTGCAGCAAGACAAACAAATTAAATGACTAAAAGCATAAGATTAAATGAACTTAAAGCCATAAAGACATAAATTACGTTAAAGCAGTCTACTGTGCTGAGGTCTGCAAAGCAAGAGCTTTTTTTAACCTTCTCTAGAGGGAGTTAATTCCAAGGTCACTGAAAATCAAGAGTGGAGGTGGGGAAGTCCAGAGAACGTGCAGACACAGGTACAGCTCTGTCCGCAGGGAACGTGTCCCACGCAGAGATGCACTGAAGCCCCCAGGCAGCAATAGCCCCAGAGGCCTACGCAGCCTCCCCTCCTCAATCCAACATCGGAGAAGGATGAAACTCAGAGCCTTTTGCCTTCCTGTCACTGATTCAGAGAAATGCTGTAGCCACCAGCAAATTGCTGTTGTGTCCTGGTCTGAGCCTGCCCCGAGGACGAATTACAAGGCTCTTAACCCAGCACCTTTCAAAACCACCTGGGCATTTCCTACCGAAACCGTGCAGGAGGACCTCTCTGTGTTAAAGGGAGACAAGCCACGAGATTGCATTAGCTCTGAGAGAAGGTCTCTGGAGCAAGCAGCGTTGTACGACAGGGCTAAAAGGTCTTGTGTGTCGTTGCCCCGAAGAGATCAACACGAAACGTAACACGACCCAACGATACCAACCTTCCCTTCTGCAGCTGCAGGACTTTATCCTTCAGTGACTCGTCCAGCTGGTCCAGGAACGGCGTGATATCAACAGGCTCCTCCACAATGGTTTCTTTGATCGGATGAAACCTGAACTCCCTCTTCTTCCCTGCAACAAAGCAACCAACATGGAACAGTCTGTTTTCCCAAGCAGCTACATCTAAGAAGTACCAGAGGCAATCTCTGTCCTAGCAGCAGGAGTTGCGGGGGGCTGCGGGGGCAGTCGCCACCCCAGGGACAAGCAGCGTGCTCCCAGTGCATGCTTCAGCCGCAGATCTTGCCTCCACCCTTCAGAGACGTGTCCAGGTCACAGCGAGCAGGAAGGTAGGATGGGATCCAAACGCAGGGGGTGTCCAGAACTGTGGTTCCCGTTCAGCCCAGTTTCCAAACCTGACGCTTTGCCTGTCCTTCAACACGCTCAACAAACGCAGCTAGCTCGCACGCCTCTCCCCACCCGGGGCACAAACGCTTGTGTTCAGGACTCTGGGACTGAGATACCCCAACTGCTTTTCCACACCCTCATCCTCCAGGCTCATTCCAGGCCACAAAAATGAACTGCAGCAGAGTCCAGAAGCGCCAGGGCCAAGGCAGAAGCACTTGCAAAGAAGCTGCCACTAAGGGACGGGACAGGGTGGCCGATCCCCTTTGCAAAAATCCTCTCTGCACATGGCTTTCGAGTCTGTGTCCCTCTCGGGGGCCCCACGCAGCTGGCAGGGCTTGACGGGACTACTGAAGACAGTGCTGCAGCACAGTGTCACATCCTCTCCCCCACCCTGGGCCTGCGGCCCCTCCCCACCGCAGGGGTAGCCCTCCAGCACGGCAGGAAGCCCACAAGAGTCCTACCACCAAGGCCAGGAACAGCTTGAGATGCCTCGAGCTCCAGAGAGCGAGCGGAGGGGATTCTGGCCTTGCGCAGGCTCGTCAGCCCCGTGGCTTCGAGAGGGAGCGAGCGTAATGAAAACCGTGTGGCTGCGCAATTAGAGGCCTGAGCCTCATTAGCAGCTGCCTGAGAACAGAGACACCCTGTTCCCAACAAACCATCCGGCACAGCATCCGGCACAGGGATTCCCAACCATGCGGTGCGGCGGGGCTTGAGACTAGTCAGACATCTAGAGAGGATGCATGGGTGGAGAAAGCGCTACGTTCGAAGGGTCTAAGCTCTAGGGAATAACCAGGCAAGGAGATGAAGCCCAGCAGCCCTTCCCTTTGAGCACAGAGCTGTGTCAGATCTACCGAGTCTGGCTGCCAGGGACTGGGGAGCAGCAGAGCATCGGCCTCAACACCCTCTTCTTGCAGGAGGAAACTTGGATCTGAAGAAGGGGGTCTGCCTGGAGCGCAGCAATTCCCGCTGCTCGTGGAAAGGGGCTTGGAGGGAACTGTGCTTACAGCCGGTTGTCTGGGGATCCTCCATCACGAAGGGAAGGTGCCCGCCAGCCAGCGGGGAAGCACCGTCCGGCGCAGAGGCAAGCGGCAGCTACTCAGGCTGCGGCGACGCAGGAGGAGTTGAGAGCATTGGCGCCCAGCTGACTGCACTCCTCACCTTTGCTGTTCAAGTCGTCTTCGTCGTCACTGAACGCGGCCTCGGCGTTGTCATAGCAACTGTCATCCTTTTCTGACATATGATTGTCCATCTCCATGGAAACGGGTTCCTCAATTTTGACTGCAAGAACGTACGCAAAGGGGTCAGAGCGGGAAGTGAGGTTACGGTGGCTCGTCGCACAGCCGAGTGGCAGGGCAGGCTCTGCCTACGAGTCACCTCTGCTGATAAACAGGCTCCGGCAAGGAGATAAAAGTGCTTTGGAAAGGGAAGAAAGAGTCTGGGCAAGCGACAGACCCTGGAAAACTCAAGCTGGGGAGCGACGCCACGTAACCATCCCTACCCGGCGTGGCAGGGCTGGGTCATTCTCCACCCAAGCTGCCCAGCATCCTTCGTGCTTCATCCCTCACCCAGGCCAACAGCAGAGCCCGAGTCCCTGGGCAGAGCCGCAGCTTTGCCAGCTCTGCAAGGGCGAGAAGCCTGGGGCAGCAGGGTTTGCTGGTTAGGTGGGTCCCTTCAGCCAGAGCAGCTGATGGCAGCAGGGAGAACAGCCGGGCTTACAGGCAGAGTCCTTCAGCAGATCTGGCAAAGCAGCAGCACTGCTGTTAAATACAGGTTAGAAATGCTTGCTCCTTGTTTAACCTAATTACGTTAATCAATTAGCCTACGAAGAAAGGCTAAGTAGCCCCTATGGAGCAGAGAGAGAAATGGGTAGCGTACAGCAGGGCTGAGGTGAAGGGAGACCACAACCATCCATAAACAGGAGCACCCAGAGCCCTCCTCTCCCCGCAGCCCCAGTCCGACCCCTCCGAACGGCCGCTGTGGCTGCAGGAGAGCCGGGGAAAGCCCTGTCTCTGGGAAGGCAGCGCCTGCCGCAGCCTCCCTCCGCCACCCGCCCCGCTCCCTACCTTCGATGGGGGGCGAGGGCGAACTGCAGAACTCCGGGAATTTCTCCCTCAACATGGCGCGGAGCTCTTTGTCCAGCTTAGGGTTGTCGAAGAGAGGGGCCAGATGTCTGCGTTGGGGGGTAGGAAGGGAAAGGGATGAGAAAGAGCCGGGATGCGGTGCCCTGCTGCGTAGCTTCACCTCGGTGGACATGCGAGGGGATCTCCTCCCTTCCGTCAGGGCTTTGGTTTGCATTACGGACCACAAGCTACGAGGTCCCACCTTCCTTCCTGCAGCTCAGCTGGGGTTCCCTCGCTTTGCCACCAATGGGACCTGCGTCACCAGAAGGCACGTGGGACGGGGAGAAGAGGTCTCACCTCCTGGGAGGGGAACTTGGCCGATGCAGGAGCTGTCTGCAGGCTGGAGCACCATGAGCGAGGCTGCTCCGTTCAGCTCGGGGACCAGGAAGGGCTGGGGACATTTTTGTTCATCTGAAGTGGAGTGGCTATAGCTTTCCTAACCCACCCATTCCCTCGCTTCAAGGAACAGCTCTCAGGACAAGCCTCAGCACCATAAAGACACAACTATGGCCTCTTCCATGGTTCATACACAACACAAATACCCTCCGCAGCTCTTACAGAGCCTGGAGGTTGTTTTGACCAGGCTGGCGAGACCCAGGAAAACTGGTGCGCAGCAGTTGTATAAATGCAGTAAAATTCAGGGCTGTCTTACGCAAGGACTCGCTTCTCCACAATGTGGGTGAGAGAGTTGAACACGCCTTGCCGGACGTGAGCCTCCAGTGGGGGGTAGAAGTTGGGAATGATCTGAAAAGAGGAGAACGACCACGTTAGTGCCGTGAACCCTTCTGCCTGCCATCGGGCCTGTGCCAGCCGGCAGGACACAGCCAGGACTAGCGCAGGCCATCGGTCAGCTTCTTGGGTCACCCTCCACTCAAGCACCGCATCCCAGCTGCTCTGCACCAAGAGCTCTCTGAGTGCAGCGCCTCGGGGAGGGTGGACCGAGGGGGGACCAGCCCACGCCTCTGGCTTTGCCGCCCCAGAGGGCCAGCTGGCGCATCCCAGGGATGAGGAGCACACACAGACGCTGCCTCGTGAGCTGCGAGAAGCCCTGGGGCTTGCCAGGGCCACGCTCCAAGCAGCAGCGACGGCTGCAGGAGCGGGGGGAATACGAGAAGGGCACCCTAAACAACACTCAGCTCTGTCCACACACAGTCCTTCGCTTCTGGAGGGAGGAGGAGGACTCCTCCCTGAAATGTGGGTCATCCCGGGAACCTTCCACCCAGTTCCTCTGCCAGCAGCTGCTTTTGGACTGGGGCAGCCCAGGGACAGGAGCACACGGAGCGTGCTGGGCGCGAGGCAGGGAAGTGATGCAACTCGCAGCTCTTCCAGCGCTCATGCCACGGAAAGACCCCGCTTCCAAGAAACACCATGAGCCCTCCCTGGGACCAAATTACTGGAACCGGTAACTCTTGGCAGGGCTTCCCCCAGGACCGAGGGGCAGGACCGGCTCTGCTCCCTGCCCAAGGAGGGCTGTGCTGTCCTTTGAAAGGGAGACGATGGGTCTGACGTCCCCTGCCGCAGTGAGATGCTGTTTGCCCTCAGGGAATGACACCGGGCCAAGCGTTTCATTAGGTACTGACGGGAACAATTCGGAAGCCTTTTTCCTGCTGATGCTCATCATTCTGGAAGGATTTATTTGCAGAGTTGGGAAGTCTTACATGTGTGCCTGCAGTGGCATTCCCACTAATGAATGACACATGGGCCCAACGCTCCGACCTCCAGGAACGGCCCTGGACTCACCAAGAGACGGCGAGGACTCACCAAAGCCTCTGGTGGCTGGTTTTAAGAGGCGAATAATTTGGCTGAGCGTCCGCAGCAGTGTGCCTGACTGTGCTCTTGGCAGATGAGCGAGGGGAAAAATCCCTCCTTAATTTAGCATAGGTAAGGGGAGGTTAAAAGGGCTGCCAGCAGATATTGAGCTACTCTGCAGGCTGTTTCGCAATCAAGAGGCTCAGGGCAGAACAGACCAGATGATGCACTGAGGAATGCGGAAAAAAAAAGAAAGGGGAACAGCTTTTTTGGTTTGGGGTTTTTTTTTGGCTCTGAAGAACGGGCAGTGAGACGACACTATTTTGCCGCTCCAGTATCACTGGCTCTAGGGATTCATGGAATTCCCTTCCTGCGGGATGGAGAGGCAACGGGCCTTTGCCCCGAAACTCTCCGGGGAGCGAAGACATCTGTCTTGCCTGAGCCTGCGTTACCATTCCTGCCCTTCATGACCAGTCAGCACAGAGCGAGGGGTGGCCCGCAGGGAGCAGGCTGTGCAGCTCACCACTTGACTGCTCCCAGCTTCTGTCTTGGCAGAGAAGAAAGAGCACTGACCTACACCAACGTGCTGCTGCACCAGCGACGGGGAGCGCTCAGAGGAGAGCACGGCTGAAGGGCCCGGCTGCGGTCCCTAAGGAGCACCTCCCGGCCAGCACACTTCCACTTCTCCGCACCACGGGGAAGCGTACAAGGCTAAAACAAGCGCGCGAGGCTGACACACTGACCAGCCCTCTTTGGAGCGTGACCTCTGCGCAGCTGGCCGGTGTAAGCAGATGAGAGCGCGGCTGTTTCCCTCTACACTGTCCTCTGTTGACTCTCCCGAGGAGTCTCTGTCCTGCTGGTGGCAGAGGGACTGCGCGGACCCCAGCGGTTGCTTTCACAGCCCTCATCAGTCAACCCCCGTCACGCAACTCATCTGGCAAGCCAGGTAATTCCCCGGAGAGCGAGGGGCAGCTCACCCGGCACATGAAATCCAGCAGCGTGGCAGTGATGGCAGGGTGAGGCTTCATGGAGTGATGCATCACCAGAATGGCAGGCTCTGGAAGGAGAGAGCAGGGAGCCCTGTGCTGAGAGCCCCAGAGATGCCCACACCCCCTGGGGCTCCCCCTTTCCTGCAGACCCAGCCTTCTGCCCCTGGGGCGCGGAGGGAACCCCCTTCTTTTGGCTTGTACGCACCCTTGCCCTCATCCAGCTCCTAAATAACACTTAGGCTTCAAACAATGGCCAGAGCCAACTTCCCCGCAGGCAGGAGCTCCCAGCAATGCCCCCAGCTGTACCAGTCCTTGCTCCTGAGCCCTGGGACAGCCCTGCAGTCAGGCAGCCTGCCTGCCCGCAGGGAGGGACGCTCTGGGGCCAGCCGCTGACCTCCAGGAAGACGCTGGCTGCTACCACAGATAGGAAAGCCACAATTAAAAGTGGCTCCATCAAAGCAGCTCTCCTGCAAGCCAGCAAATCCCAGGAGTTCAGGGCAGGGGAGGGAACTGATGCCCTTTGGAGATAATCTGTTGGGCTTTCCCCACCACATCCCCCTACCTCTACCAGCTCCGGAAGGCATCAACCCCTTCTTCAACCCTTGCCCACTCAGAGGAAGACTCTCCCTGGAGTACCTATATTCATGATGCTGTCCTTCTCGGGGCTGAAGAAGAGCCAGTCATAGAATAGGGCCAGTTTGGCATTTGAAGCAGCAACATTGGACTAGAGAAGAAAAACAACAAAAAAATACCAATCGTCTGATGAATACAGTGCTGAGTCCCCGTCCCCTCTGCACGCCCGACGTGCCGGGCCTTGCTGCTGCGAGGCGGGGGCTGGCGAAACTCTTCCCACCAGCAGGATAGGGCAGAGCTGGCGAAACCCCCTGGGTACCCGCCGCTGCTGCTGCGGAGGAGTGAGTTTTCAGAGAGGGTGGGCAACTCTTGATCAAACCTGCCTGCTTTGAAAGCAGCTCCAGCCACGGCAGCACAGAACGGCAGAGGCCAAGGCAGCCCCAAGACTGGGAGACACGAGCCACGTGCTCTGCAAAGCGCAGCCTGGCTACAACCCTGAATCATGTGTAACAGGGACCCGCACATCCCTTGGCGTTATCTGCTACGCGTTCATGGGCACAGCAACAGCCGTTTCCTCATCTGCTTCTGGTCTGTTTGACAAGTGCTGCAGACTGCGGTGCTGGGTGGGACAAGGCTGAGCGGAGAGAGTGGAAGCCAACGAGGCTGTAACGAGGCCTCTCACTGCACGCACTCGCAGCCCATTGGGACAGAAGAGGCCCCACGCCTCGTAGATGAGCCATAAACTAACAAGTAGAAACAAAGGGCACGACAAGCTGAAAGTGAGGTGAGGTTTATGCTGGGAAAGCAGATCCCAAAGGATCCAACGTGCAGCAGAGCCAAGACTAAAATCCAGAGCACAGAACAGAGGCTGATGTCCTAACCACTGCTCTGCAACTCTCTCCTTCAGCCCAGCCAGCAAATTCCTAATCCCAACCTCCCCGGCAGCTTCCAGCATCAGCAGGTTACCCCCTTCTCTGCAAGGGAAGGGATCCCAGGAGATTACGTGACTCGCTTTCGGGTCTGGCCCTTGCAACTCACCGTGCAGGTGGTGAGCAGCCACCCAATGATGGCCCAGCGTGGCAGGATGTCAGAGCTGAGCACCTCGTTGGAGGGGTGGACCACGCCACAGATGTAGCGTATGAGGTCGCAGCGCAGGGACTGGCTGTCTGGGGTGGACAGGTACTGCCGCTGAAACCAGTCCTGGTACCGCTTCTGCTGGCCGAACCGGACCTGAATGGGAAGACGCAGGTTTTGCTCAAGGCTCGGGGAGAGGCTGCTAGAACCACAGTCTGCCATCCTCCAAGTTGCCTCTTTCGGCAAACTCTGCTTCACGGCCTGCTCCCCATCAGCCCCGTGCTGGCAGCGTCTTCAGAGAGACCGAGGAAGCAAAAAGGCCATTGTGCAGCGTTCTCAGGCAGGGCCCGTCTCCAGCTGAGCGGACGGGACCACACGCCCCGCGTGTCCGGCACAGCACAGCCCCTGCGAGCAGCCTCAGCCAGCGAGCCGCTGGTCCGGAGGCATAGCGAGGGGGAAGCGAGCTCTGCCTGGTGTGCGAACACAGATAACGGTTAACCCTGGTGCTGTCGCTGCGCAGCTCCTGGCCTCTCTTGAATACGGCCGCTGTTGTCGGAGCTCCGATAACCCACCGCATTGCGGCCATTCAGAGAAAGCGCTTGCCTTGGAAAGCGGCCAGCCAGGAGCAATGTTCCCCTGCAAAGCTGTTTTGTGCCTTTTAATGAATACCAGGGATGTCTCAGGCCTGTCTACATCAGCTCCTGCTGGGCAGCCTCTCCTCCTCCTGTCGCCATTAGATGCCAGAAGCAACAAATACTCGCACCAGTAAAGCTCTGCCCTTTGCCCAGAGCGGTGCTCTGCCCTCCCTCCCCGTGCCCAGTGCCAGCGTGGGAACGGGACTGGTGCACCGTGGACGGGGCAGGGACGAGTGCCCTCCTCCCCCGTGCTGGCACAGGAGCCCCGGCGAGCGTGAGGGAATTACCCGTGAGGTCATGAAGAGCAGCTTGGTTTCCATGTCGGGAGTGAGGCGACACGCCAGGAATTTGCGAGAAGTCCTCGACTGGAGGAGCTGCAGGACACCTGGGGAGAGACAGAGAGGTCGGTCTGCGCTCACACGGCCCCGTGGACGACACGGCACGAACGGGATCCGGGCAGGGATCTAGCAACATCTGCAGTGAGCTGAGTTCGGAGCATTAAGCTCCGTTTCCCCAAGGCTACAGGCAGTGGAAAGGGATCAAGATTTTGGCTGGAAAAGGTCTCCTAAAACATCTCCTGTCTGGAGCAAGCTTTTAGAGATCACTAATGAGGACGCCAGGAAGGAGATCCTGGAGAAAGGGAGAGAAGATGCACCGCAGGGCAGGGACAAGACCTGGAGGACAAATGAGAAAGTCCAGATGCCAAGTCCCAAGCGGTAACCAACAGAGCACGTTCCCCATCTCCCACCCCTCGGCCTGGGCACCAAAAAGCAGGGCTGGCGTAGAGAGCGCCCGCCCTGGGCTGTGCCAGCACCTCAGCCCGATTCCTCCCCTGGAGTAAAGGTACCCAGATGTGATAACAAAGACCAGACATAAGAGAAAACTTATGCGTGCACACGTGTGTAGAGAACGGAGGATGGGAAGGAGAAGGGGAGGC
The DNA here is from genome assembly GCA_013401315.1 of Balaeniceps rex. NCBI lineage: Eukaryota > Metazoa > Chordata > Aves > Pelecaniformes > Balaenicipitidae > Balaeniceps > Balaeniceps rex. The sequence goes on from VYZW01007209.1 coordinate 23,132, forward strand.
TGCAAAAGCCGCTCTCGTTCCCAGACAGCTGCGAGAGGAGGAATTTACGACCTGAGCGGAGAGGCTTTGCCGCTGCTTGACAAGACCTGAAGGATTTACAGGGCAGCCAGCTCTGACGCAGACAGGCAGGCGCCAGGGACGCTCTCGCCGCGTGGAAGTCGTCCTTCTGCCGCGCAGCCAGAGGGTCACACCTGGGGGACGGCTGGAGGAGGAAAGCTTCAAAGCAGAAAGAACAGATGCCAGCTCCTGCGGAGCTCAGAGAAAGGGTGGAGCGAGCTGCACATCAGGGGAAGGGAGCCACAAAAGCACCTTGCTTGTTAAGAGCTCCTGGCTGCTTGGAGGGAGGGACGGGTCCTGCGCCCGGAGCCACCCCCTGCTGCGGTTTTCCCTCGCTCGGTGCTGCTGAGCTCTGGCCCCGGTCGCAGGAGCATGGAGCTCGGCAAGACTGACTCGGATCGGAGCGATACAGACCCGAGAGCACATGGGCCGACAGCCGCTAGAGATGATAGCCACCTCGCAGAGCAATTATTACAGGCTCTCCGCAGCAGGCAAGAGGGCAAAGAAGTAGTCTTATGACCAACTGCAGGGGAAAGTATTTTGGGGAGGGAACCTTCCAGGCTCCACATGAGCAAGTACGAATGAGGGCACCCCTGGACAGATCAGCTTCTGCTCGGCGTCCTCCCATCCGGCCCCCAGAGCCAACTGCAGGGTCCTCTGCGGGACGGGGAGCAGTGACAAACCCCGACCGGGCTCCTGCTGCGCTGCCAGGCACAGCCCACCTCCCCTGCCGCCCCGAGGGCTGCCCAGCTGCCTGCGCTGGGGTGTCCCCTGGGAACGCTGCCTGCTCCAGCGCCTTGCAGCTGAGATGGCAAGGAGAAACTCGCTCGTGTGTGCACACACTTACCCCGGTGTCCTCTCACCTCTGCGAACCATCAGGCAACACCACAGGCCACTGGTTGTGGTGTCAAACAGAAGAAAAAGGGAACCAAAGGAGAAAGGGGAAAAACCACAGGGAGTTTGCCAGTTGTCAGGAGCACTGACGTTAGCCCCAATTTAGGTATTGTTTTGCTGGGTCATTTGGCTAAAACTGGCAGCAAACCAGGAAATAACCCTGACCAGCTGCCCCTACCGGCGTGGGAAGCAAGGGAAGCTAGCGGGATGTTTGTTAGGTGCCCCAGGACACTCCAAGCATGGATGCGAAAGCTCAGCACTCAGCTGGGAAGATCCAGACAGAGCTAAGAAATGCTTCTAGCAAATCTACAGCTGCAGGAAGAAGCAGGGCTGAGCCCTGGAAATGTGAAGGTGAGCCTTCCTTAGGTGTAGGGCTAACACTCCCCTGCCTCCGCAAGCCCCGCAGGGTAACTCCGATAACCCAGAGAGGGGAACCGGCCCACTGCAGCCCTTCGGCTGGCAAGTCTCAGCAGAGACCAGCAACGACAGGAGACAGGAGGTTCTGGAGATGGAGGAGAAGCCAGAGATCACAGAGCTTAAGGAGCATTTAATCAAATGATGTGCTGCGCGTTTCCCTGAGCATAATCTGAGATCTTTAAAGTGACATTAACACGGCCCCTGAGAGCAGAACAGGCACTGGGGGCGGGGGGAGAACACTTAAAAGCCCCATTTCCAAAGGCTCACTAGAATTGCTGCAGACAGATAATGATGTGACAGCCCCTAGAGAAGTGAATAATTTATACCAATAAAAATTATAAATATAACACTCTCTCCATCGTGTATATTTTGACCCAGACTGTGCAGAGCGCTCCAGGGCTGAGTGTTCAGCACACCAAGCGTGCAAGGCTACTGGGAGAAATAAAATCCCATTTAGAAAGTGTCAGTTGCTGCATCTTCTGGACTTCTTGCTTTAGAGCCATGGAGCTTCATCGGGCTCTTTTCTGGACTCAGATACTTTATGTCTTGGGCTCCAACTTCATTTCAGCTTCATTAAAAAAAAGCAACAACTCCCATTATGGAAGCGTTAAGTCCAGAACAAGCAATACAGTTTAACGACCCTTGTCGTGGCCCAGCCGCATTCTCACGATCTGTCATTACAGCTGCCTGAAGTATCTGTTTTTCAGGATGTTTTAAAGCCCAGACGCCTAAAAGCCTCTGCAGCATTTAAAAAAAAAAATGGCAAAAGCTGCCAAGCGTCGGAGCTGACCATGGGAGACTGGTCCAGGCCCTGCCCCTATTCCTAAGCTCCCTGCAGCCAGCAGAAAGCTGCTTTTGGAGGCATCTTCTTCTAGTTAGTGATGAGAGGGGCTCTGGAAGCAGCCACGTGGGCCTTGATGCTGATGGAGGCGGGATCGCACGGTGTAATTATAGCTCTCTGCATGCTCTCCTCTAAGAGAGCATCTGGAAGGAACCCACACACCCAACGTGTTTTGCTTTAGTAGGGCTGTAATGAAGCCCGTCCGCTCTAGCACGGTCCTGAGACCTGGGCCAGAGTGAAACACAGCTGCTGTGCAGGATTTTTGCTCCAACTCACCCTGGAACGGGCCGACAGTCGTGGCAGCCTCGCTGCGAGGGTGTGCGAAGGCAGGAGGGGGTTGCCTGTGGCTAGCGGGGCTCCGGCAGGGGCTCTCCCTGCGTGCGGGCAGGGCAGGAGGGAGCTGGCTGCCCCTTCGGCCCCAGCCCTGCCTACCTGTGAACTGCGCGCTGAGGACCTGCGGGTTGTGGATGATGTCCTTCCAGAGCTGCTCAAACTCGGGTATCCTTGCAACGTTTTGCAGCAGCCGCACAAGGTCGCGGCCGATCATGAAGCAGTCCATGAACTGGGGAAAGGAGAGGAAAAAGTCTCATTTACTGTTTACCTGCTCCCGAGCAGGGGGAAGGGAGAAGGCACTGGGGGGCAGGAGGAGGGGAAGGGAGGAACAGTCAGTCCTTCAACCTTACCGCCGGCTCCAGATGATTCACTTTTTGCACAATATCTACACTCCTGCCCCTGGCAGCCTGCCCCTCTTTTGAAGCTAGCAGGTTCTGAGAGGCAGGGTGACAGGCGGGAAGGTCAGCAGCTATTTTAAAACGTTCCCTCTCTTGTAAAGCAAACAATCGGCCCATAAATCTGACATTTTCTCTCCAGGACTGCAGCCAGTCTCTGAAGCTAGGACTTGACACTTGGTCCTTCCCGCCCAGCAAGGAGGAAGGGGAGAGCGGGCAGCACTCAGATCGGTGGGCAGGGAGCCGCAGAGCCATCACGTCCCGCGGGGCTAGGATGCCAAATGCGAGGATTTCTGTCTACACCTAGCTTTGGTGGCTTCTCCTACATGACACGGACCAAAGGGTGGCCTGGAGCTGGCTGCTGTGTTCTCGCTAAGCCTGCGGAGACACCGGCTGCCTCCCTGAGGGAGGAACTGATGATGTCCTCGCAGCTATGGTAAGCCACAAGCACTGAGGTGCCACAGCAGCAGCAGGAGAATGGTTTCAACCCTTGTGGTTGGAATAAAAGAGACTGAAGTGAGGCAGCCCCATCAAAAGAGCTGCTCTCCCCCTCTCTGCGGCCTGGAGTCTGACGGGATAGCTGGTGTAAAGGGGTTCAAAAGCCATTCACAGCCTGCACTGAGAGTGAACCACACACCACTGCGGCCACGGTGCAAGCTGGGGGGTGACTGAGGAACCAGCATGTCTCACGCTTCCAGCCGCACGAGGAACACGGGCAATGCCACCACACGCAGGCACAGGCTCCCCAGAGAGGCAGGTCTCTTTTGCCAGCCATTTTCTGAGTCCCCCTGATTTGCTCACCCGTTCACGGAGGAGGGAGATGCAGAAATCCACCTCCTTTTGACGAAGAACCTGGAGCTGAGATGTGCCGTGATGGTCCACGATGAGCCGCAGGTATGTGTACACTGCCATGGCTATCAAGATGCTGCTTTTCAGTACCCACTCTCTGTAAAGGAAGGAAAAAAAAAAAAAAGAAACAACTTCAGCCACCTCCGTGGGGGAACCACAGCCAGAAGTGATATAAACGTGGAGACTCAGGACAGAGGAAACTGAGGCACAAACGAAACAGCAAGGGCAGGGACTCCAGCCAGTTGTGCGAGCCTGGACAATGTTCATCCACGGACCACTCCGTACCGAGTGCTGGCTACGCTTTGGCCCACTCTTCCTCCCCCAGGACAGTCCCATCACAGTCTACCATCCGGGTGCTCGCACCCCAAGCTCTCCGGCAGGGTGGCAGACATGCTCACGCGAAGCACTGGGTGGATTTCCATGGCCACAGAGATTTTCGCTGCCGCAACCAAAGGTATTTGCAACCGCAAGCGATCAAGTGCTCAGGAGCGAGTGGAGGGAGCAGCTGCCCCACAAAGAGACTTGACCTTGATACTAACACCAACCACCACAGGGGCCTCTTCACTGGTTCTCCATAGCCAGAACAGCACCGAGCAAGAGACCACGCACCAGGACAAGCTACGAAGGACCTCCCCGTACGATCAGGCCCCAAACGCTCTCACGCACACCCATGCCAGAGGTGTTTTCATGCTCCCCTGCCGCCAGTCTGCCGGTGCCAAGTGGATTAATCCAGCCAAATCGGTGGCACCCTGAGCAGCAGGTCACCCAGGGCAGCTGGTAGTGAGGTACAGCAGCTCTCGAGCCCTGCGCTGGGCTGGGAAGCAGCTCCCGCAGCACTGGCGGCAGCAGAAGAGCTGCCCCGATCCTGGCTTGACTGGGCAGCGGCGTGTGGGGCAGAAGGAAAAGAGCAGTCATGACTCTGGGGAGCTGGAAGCACCGAATGGCAAGAACTGGGGAAACCCAGATGTGCTTAAGATCAAATATTAGGGAGATTTGTGAGAGCAGATCCAGCTGCGCAGAGAAGGGCTGCGGTGGGAGAGACCGCACAGCCCCATCGTGGGCACGGCAGGAATCTGTCCTGCCTCGGGGAAGGACCGGGGCAAGCAGAGCTCTGGTCAGCGCAGGGGCTCTATACCCAGGGCTGGCTTTCTGGAAGCAGATTTATCTCTCGGCCAACTGCCTTCGCGTCCCTCGGAGCAGCAGAACCCACTGCTTCCATCGGCTGCTCGGCCGCTGTCTCCTGCCTGTGCTGCCCTGCCCGCTCCGTGCGGCAGCGCCCTGCCTGCTGGGTGTGCCGCGTTCTCAACCTCCCTTATCTAAGCACAACAATAAATATTCTCGGTCCATAAAAAGGACCTCGTCAGCTTGGTTATTTGTGCTGGACGGCAAGAACGGGCCAGGCTGACTCGGTGCCTCCAGCGTGATTGATCACCCACAGCATCCCCCGGCTCAGCGAGCTGTAAATCAGAAGTCCCGTGGAAGTGCCACTGCTGCGTGCAGCAGCTGTAACGCCACGGCCACCCAAAGAGACACCAGCCCAGCGGCAAATGAGTCAGCGGCCTAAATCACCGAGGGGGAACCTGGGAAGACGTGACAAGTGTTTGTTTTCCCAGGCTCTTCTCCCTGCATCTAGCTGGATGCTGGCAGCAGGTTAATTAGTCGGCCGGGCGGGCTGGCCTGGTGGCACACGGCGCTGAGCGGAGGTTATGGTAGGGAGGATGTGGGAGTAATTAAGGCCGGGATCCTGGGGGGTGGCAGGTCAGCATCTCCCCCTTTTCCCAGTGAGGGCTGTGCAGAAAATAAAAACGCTGTCAAAGGGGGGGAAAAAAGTCACCCACAGCCTCAGGATTCATCGATCCGACAGGCAGAGAAAGCATTCGGAGGAAGCATCGCTCTCGTGCCGCCATCAGCAGCAAGAAATTAAATTACCACCCGGCTTTCGAGAGGTAGCGGACTTGCCTCCTCTCCGAGGCGGGCAGTGCTTGAGAAGCAGCTTTGCTGTAACTGTTTTTAATTAAACCAAGCACTCAACGCTCTGAACGTGGCATCGGATCTTCACATGCGTGGCTTTAATTAAAGCTCTGGCTTTCCCCTCATCAAAGCACATAAATCCCAGCAAAGAGCTGCAGGTTCTCCCTTGGGCTCGCTTCCAATCCTCAGCTCTCCTCACGCTCAGACAGTTTCTGTGCTGCTACAGCACGTATCGTTGACACTCCAGCAGCACCTTCAACAGGGGCCGAGCCTCTTCCTCTCACATCTGCTCCTCTGACAAACTCCTCAAGTGACAAAGCTCAGCCGTTATTTAGTGCACGGTGCTTTCTCCTGCAGACCCGCGGCCAGGTGTGGCTTTGGATCGCCAAAGAGAAGCTGCTTTTTCTCCTACAGTCCAGCTGTTTGCAGTTATTTGTTTGCTGCAGCGTGCTTTGGCGAGATGAGGAGCGCTTCCAAGATGCTCCAAGGCGCGGGGTGGCAGCGGCGAGCGGCACCAGCACACGGGAAGACCGCACCAAGAGCTGGTAGGGGCTTAAATACAGTCGGGAACAGAGGAGTTGAGCTTAGCACAAAGGCAGCGGAGGCGATACTGCGAAGAACCGAAAATCAGCCGAGCCCAGGTGATCTCGGAGGGTCTCTCCTTCCAGTGCTCGGTGGGGCACTAGATGGCACTCGCAGCAGCACGCACCCGCACAGCTATTCCCGGAATAAAAAAAGTCACTAGGACTGTCAGCTGCGGCCAAATAAATGCTTTAACAACTTGATTGTTAACTGCAGTAATAAGCGATTTTAGGAGAATCGCTGCTATTATAGACAGCGCGCGGTGAAAAGCTATAGGCTACTTAAAAATAATGACTCTGCCCGGCCAAAGGCTGCCGTCAGGAATTCTGCTTATCATCAATTAGCGGCCGCTTTGCCAACAAAGGACAATGCTGAGCCCATAGGACAATACTTCCCAGATGGCCTGTCCACAACAAATTAAAGTTGCAGCCCTGATGAAGCAAGGAGCTGTTTAAACACAGGAAGCTTTTTGGGCAATTAACTCTGTCCTACTCCTCCAAAAGGAACACCTCCCCCGCAGCTCGGGAAACTCAGGAAGAAAATATTCCTGGGATGCTGCTCCCGAGCCACACGTGCTCCCCAGCCACGCGAGGCGATGCCAGCCCGCTGCCCAGAGGGTGGGCTGACCACCGGCCGGGCGCTGCGCGTTAGAATAGTCGTGTCCTCGCACACGGCTCGGGGAGAGGTAACAATCCGCGCAGACCATCTTATCTGACGTGACACGCAGCCCCTCTCCAAACCCCGCAGAGGAGGTTTGCTAACGGAGGGACTTCAGGACACTCTCCCGCACAGAACCTGCAGCAAGCGGGCTCCGAGAGCTAGAAATTCATGCCACGGCTTGAAAACACGCTTGGTAACACAGCAAGGGAACGCAGAGGTCTTTCGTGCAGGAAACCCCAGCAACATGCTCCCGCGCAGGCTGTCATCGCAAACACACCGTCCCCAAAATCTGCCTCTCTTGCACCGAGCAGCGCAACCGCCCTCTGAGCAGGCCGACGAGGAGCGCTCTCCCTCGTTTCGTGCCTGGCCGCTGCTCTCGTCAGACTGCACCGGCCTTCGCCAGCGCCTCCCGACCAGCCGTACCTTTGCTCGGTCAGTATATCCAGGACGTTCTCGGCCAGCCAGATGTTCTTCGCTGTCACATCCCCACCTGAAAGCAAAAGAGCAACAGGGAAGAGAAAAGCCAGTCAGGTGAACGGGTGCGGTTCTGTTGCCAGACTCAGCTGAACCACCGACCGCTTCGATCCCTGCATGCCCAGTAAGGCAGAGCTAAATTAATTAAGGAGTTTGCTCCCTGCCTGGAGCACACACTCCTGCCTGGTCCCGCTCTGCCTGCCGCACGTGCTTGGCTCTTCCTAGATATAGCGCATTTCTAGGTACAAGTGCCTTCCTGTTAGGGGATCAAGGGGGTCTTTGCTGCAACAGTATTCTTGCAAAAGAACCGCGATAATACAGAGTCAGCAATTATCCTCCTGGAAAGCAAAGAAGCAGCCAGAAAGGGATGAGATTCAGTAGCTGGAAAAGAGAAAACATTTGCAGCTGCCGAGGCTACAAAGGCGAAACAGCATCCGCAAAGAATGCCCAAACTCTCAAATAAAGGCCAGGTGTCAAAGTGGTGTCTCATGCCCTCGGCATGGGCTGTCAGCACGAAGCTGTCAGCACCGCTGGGAGCAGAGCAGGACTGCTGCTCGCAGGGGCACAGAAAACGCCTAAAGCAAGCAAGCCGAAACAATGGGATCGTAACAATTAAGGCATCATAAAAGTGGTGAGAAGTGAGACAGCGGCGTCCTTCCAGAACAGAAGGGGCCCTGAACGGGGAGGTGCAACCAAGGGGAAACAAGGGATGCCTTCACCAGTGGTTTTTAAATCGTTCTGTGTTTACACTGTGACAACAGGGCCAGGGCAGCTTGGCTCACGCTCAGGACTCTGTCCCCTCCCTCTCCATTCTTCCTCCCCTGAAGAGCAGACACGGCAATTTCCAATCCAGGCTGCCCAGCCCCGTGTCACAGGCGCATACAATAAAAACACAATGTCAGGTTTTACGGTGGGACATTAATTCCTCCTTCGTGGACGTCAGCGGCCGGCACCAGCGCCGAGTAGAGAACACGGAAGAGGCACCGTTCCTGTGAATCCGGAAAGGCGTGTGCATGCGTGCGTGTGTATGTGTGCACGGCTGTGGGGTGCTGACACCGAGGGCTGGGGGGAACACGCTACGGGCTACCATACGGCCAGCTCCCTGCAGGAGCTACTGACTTCACGCGGGGGGAAGCAGCTTCCCGCGTCTCTGATGAGTTACAGAGGAGCTGCATGCATGGCTCTTGCCATCCCAGAGGTCAGAGCAGGGACTAAGGATGATCCCGGTGCTCTTGCGCAGTGCTACGGGGCGAAAGCTGGCAGCAGCAGGAACCAATACGCTTCCTGGCTGTTCCAGCATTTGCCAGAAGCCTCCTGGCTCTCTCTGTGATTCACCCCTCGTAGAGGCTGTTGGGAGCAACAGACTCTGGAAGGCTTATCCTCTGCTCCATCCTCCCTGGAGAGATTTCCTCACCAGACAGGTTGGGGCAGGCTTGGTGCCTGCCAGTGCGCCCTGCTCCTGCCTGTCAGCTGGGTGCAGAGACATTTGGGAAGCCTGTCCGGACCTGGCTGCGTGGCAGCACAGGCTCTGGCTCTGACGCCAAGTGCAGCAGGCCACGAGTCAGCCCTGGTACGCCACCGACAGCGCCCAGCCTGCTGGCACGAGCAGGGGGGAGGCAGGCAGCGGTCACCTCGCTCCTGTAGCACAACTCACCTGCAATCTGCTTCATGAAGGTCATGCAGACGCCGTCCGCACCGAGCACCCCGCTCTTCACCAGCTCCCGCAGCAACCACACCAGCTGGGCAGAGGGAGAGATCAGCGCGGCTTTTGCCACAGGCCACCCCCCGACACCTCTCCCCAGCACCGTGGCTGCCTCGGCTGGCAAATGCCGCCGCATTTCCCTTCCAAGAGTGAGTCCTTAACATGGAGCAAAGGAGCTCCACCGGTGCCGACTGCCCCCCAAGCCCCCCACACTCAAACGCCCTCTGCGCATCCTCTGCCTGGTTGGTGTCAAAGGAGCGATTCTGGGGAGAATCTCCTTTGAGAGAGAATCTCCGTCTCCTCACCTGGGTCCGACAGGTGTCCTGCAGCTTCAAGTACTTCTCCATGAGAATATGGTTGATCTTATTGAGAACGATGTTCATGCCATCTCGGCTCACCAGTGCCAAGTCCCGGTAGCACTGCAGCAGAGAAGAGCGGGAGATGGTTACAGATGGAAGACCGTAACAGAAAACATACAATGGTTTTTATCAAACCTCACCAGATAACAGCAAATAAACGAATCTCAGGGAGAGAACATCAAGGCAGGCAGACTCCCATGGGGTGACCTGAATCAGCATCCCAGGGCCAGGCAGGGAGAGCCATTAATCCTCTGGGGCATTATAAATTGACAGCTGGATTCACTGGATTTAGCCCCAGGAGCCAAAGGCTTCTCACTCCAGAACGGACACTGTCAGGCGTCCCTGTCCCCTCAGCCCAGCCTTCCCTGCGCCCTGCCGCAGCTCCGGAGAGACCAACACGAGAGAGACGAGACAGACAACGGTCCTTCAGGAAGGATCAGTTAATAAACCGTCACATCCAGATCGCTTAAGCTCCCCGCTGCTCCAATCTCCCTGGCACCAGTGACAACTGGAACCGCACTGAAGATGCCCGCAGGACCTGGTGATGCTGGTTCAATACCGCGGGAGCTCCGTGGAGATGCAGGAGCGGAGGCAGATCCTCCCCATGCCACCCGCTCCTGCTCACACAAGACTTTTGAGGTCAGACAGAGCCAAATTTGGAGACCGTCCGGCTCAAAACCATGCTACCATGTTGGCTTGTTTTGGGTTAGAAACCCAGACATGCTGCCCACGGTCCAAACTGGCAGATTTGGTGGGGCTCTGCTAAGCAAAGAGGGAACCGTCGTAGGGAAAGGAAGGACGTTCTCCAGTCATCTGCCACCAGCACAGACAAAACGCTGGCCAGATTGCAAAGGTGCTGGCTCTCCCTTCCCCTCTGGCCAGGACAGCAGGGGGTGGAGGGTGATTAGGAAGTAATTTGCTAAGTGGTTCTGTGTGAATGTTAATTTGTGCCAGTAAATGTCATGATATTCCAGAGAGCAGGGGTCTGGTCTCTGCATCCACCGTTGGAGAGTTAATGAGGCCTCAAAAGATCTCTTTGATTAGACTCCCTGTGCTCAGGCTTTCTCCCTCCCTTTTTCATATAGCACTGTGTAAAAAAATAAAAATAAAAATAAAATAAAAAAAAAAACAAACCCCAGAATCCAAGAGGTGTAGACTCTTCGGGGCCTTTAATTGCTTTTGAAATGCTAAACGAATACCCACAAAGCAGAGCCAGTCTCCACACAGACAACTACCTGGCCGGGAACGCGCAACATCTCCCTCCGCTGCATCAGCTTTGAAAAAGAAACACATAGCTCACACCGGTGGGAAAAGGCAGGGGGTAAAGCTGGTCCAGGACACAGCTGGCCGGGAGCACGTGGGATGCCCGCTCCCCTGTGGTCTGCCTGGACTCAGGCGAAGCTTTTACTTCGCTTGGAAATCGCTGGTGTTGTCAGGTCCCTACCCTGCCTGGATCCGACCTCCTCCGTGACAGGATTACGGCCACCCATTGCCCCTGGCACTTCCCTCTCACAGGCGGGTGCATTTCTGCACCCTTAGGAACAGCGACCAGATGAACATTTTTCATCTTAGTAGCTTTTCTTGGTGGTCAGCACCTGCTTCCGTGTTCAAAGAATTCACACTTTTCTGGGTGAAACAGCTAGGCTTTGGGTTTCTGCCGGACGTGTGCAAGGTGCAGTGTCCGCATCTGCATTTAAAGCCACCAAGAGGTCCTGTGATACGGCCCTGACAGCGTGGATTAGGTCCCGGCCAGCTGGGCTGATCCTGGCAGCAACCTCAGGAGAAGGCTGGAACGAAGAGCTAGAAGAGACGCTCCAAGGGATTTACCTCTGGTTCACTATTTAAGTCCCAGGAGGAAGGACACCATAATTCTGTCACCTAGGGAAGTTTGGCAGCTCTTCGTCTTGCTTGCTGCATGCTCCCCCAAATCCCATAAGCAAACACTGCAGAAAATCAGAACTCGAACCGCACCTACGATGTTGCTGATCCTGGGCCCGAAGTACAACTGGCCAGAGAACAACTCCCATTTTATCAGGGTCACGGCACCACGGCATGTCACCGACCGGTTGCTCAGACGGGTCAGACTGGACCCCTGCCTAACAGCCTCCAGCACAAGGATGGTAGCAATAATCCAAAGGAAAGTGCTCGGAGAAAATCTTCAGGGCTCCAGCGGCTAGGGGGTGGGGAGAGAACCTGAATTTCTCGGTTATTGCCAAGGTTGCAAACAATCCATCGTCTCCTCCCCGCTCTCGGCAGATTGGAGCCGCTGCTCGCACAGGCTGATTAATTAACAGGAAGGAACAAATGATAAATGTTCACTTTAAATGAGGGGAAAAGAAACAAACAAAGAAAAAAAAAAAGAAAACAGCCATCGAGTGGAGGAGAGAGGTCCCCTCCCAGCTGGCACCAGGGCAAGAGGAGGCACATGGCCGACAGATGCCGGAGGAGATGTCGGGGAAGCACTGCGCTCATCCATGGGGAGGGCTCCGTGCACTCTGATCCCGGAGCAGAGTGTTAATTAAAGTGAGAGATGCCAGGCGGAGGAGGGAGACCAGACAGATCAGTTGCTGTCACTTTGATATTTGAAGGCGGTCAAGTGTCCCTCCTCGCAGCTGGACAAGTTTAGCACAGCTAATCTCTGCTGGCTGGAGCGTCAAGGCAACAAAGGGCGAGGAGGAGACCTGCGTGCTTCAGCCGACCCTCCGCCGCGGCGAGGGGAGCGCTGTGCCACCATTTCTTTAATCGGTCAGCGAGGGGACGGGGCGGCTCAAGCCCCCTCCCAAAAAGGAAGGGAGCTGTGTTTTACACAGCCTCTCCGGGAGGAAGAGGGGGTACCTCCACCTCCCCTCCACGCACCAGCAGATGTGGGTGGGGGACAGTGCGGCCACGGTGCGAGACAAGACAGATCCACGCACCGGGGACAGACATCCACTGAAGATGACCAAGCAGATGGCGTGAGATGCCTCTGCTAGCGTGCTGGGACTGGAGCGCACGCTGCACCTCCTGCTCGCCTTCTAGGGCAACAAGCGCTAAAATCCCCTTGAATGCAAACATGGCCAGTTACAATATCTTTTTTTTTTTTTGGGGGGGAAAACAACAGGTCCCAGGAGTATGGTGAAGCCTCGTGGGGTACGCTTGATCAGTGCAGTACCACTTCCACACCAACCTCGCTGGGTTTGATGCTCCCTGACACAACGCTCCCGTGCTGACACCCGAGGTTGCAAATCTTCACCTGTGACCAGACGTGGGAATGGTTATTGCAGACGACCGGGGCTGGCTGCGCTGAGCCTCCTGGTCCCGTGGGCTTCTCGCTGGAGGATGAACAGAGCTCTGCCCTCCTTGTGACGATTTCAGAGCTCTCTCCCGAGTCTCACAAGATGCCCCATCTGTCAGGCAAGCGTTAACCCCTCTTCACAGGCAGGGAGCAAAGGCAAGGAGTAACTCCCCCCCAAAGCCTAGCAGAAAATCACTGACTGGCTTCCTGTCCTCGCCGTCTGGATACAGGGCAGGTGGCAGCAACGGATGACATCAGAGCGCAGCAGACTGGCAGATCCAATTACTCCCTAAGAAAAGTAACGTGCTCCGCAGAGCAGATCTGACAAGAGCAGGAGGACCAGCCACCTCTAATTAACGTGGCCATGAGCAGCAAAGCATGCCTCCAGCCTGCCATCTCAGAGAGACGGCGTCGGCGCCTGTCAGCAGCTCGGGCGCAAGGGAACCGGACCGCTCAGCCCCTTGCTCCTCTTTGCCAGAGGAGACCACAGAGGGGAACGTGCCAGGCAGGTTTCTCTCGGTCCCTCGCAGTGGGATGGCCAGCGAGTGCCGTGCAGATGGAGAGCTGGAGCACGCGGGACTCGCTCAACCTTTGCTTCCAGCGTATGGAAGCGCCTGCCTCACGAGCCTCACGCTCAGTTAGCGGTGTCTGGATACTCCCCACCGCATCCCAGCTGTGGTCCACCACATCCTAGAGGGGAGAAGAGCATTTTATTCGACGCGGAGGAGGCTCACCCTTTGGAAGATCATCCTGTAGAGCGCTGCTAGTCAGCAACTAGAAATACTTTTGGCTCCCGCAGTGTCTTGGAAACAAGGACGTGTTCAGCGGTGCTCTGAGCCTCAGCTGGATCCAGCCTCTCCAGGTTTACAAGTCTCGTGCTCAGCACACGAGGCAGAATCGGGCCAGAGCCTAAGGACAGCAGGGCTGGGGACTCTGCGGTCAGGGTTTGCGAAGGCCTTAAGCCAACAAGGAGGCAGAGCAAAACACGGCCATCTAACCGAAGAGAAATCTGACTTGCACCGGCACTGTAAGCAGTCAGGCCTAAAGACTCCCAGGAGAAGCGTGTTTTGCTTTCAAGAGGTGATTTCTGGGGAACAGAGCTGTCCCTTCGTTGACAAGGACTGTCCCATCTAGCAATGCCAAGGCAGCCATGAGTTCCAGGAGCTAATGCAGATCTATCGCTTTGGCGGAGAGAGCTCTGCCCTCGTAGCAGTGATTAAATCAAGAGAGAATATTGTGTGAGTCACCTTCGGTTCAGCGCAGCGCCAGGATTTACAGAGCACCCCTAATGGCACGCCACTCAGCCGCGCTCGCGGCAGACCCTGATGACCTCGAGAGTCCACTTCAACCCTTTCAAATCCTGTGCAACGCCTGTTAACCGAAATGCATCCAAACAAGGACCCCCGGCTCTCGCTCGCCGCGCACGGCCCTTCCAACAGTGCTTTTGTTTTTCCTTGTAGCTGCTACAAATAGGTCTGGTTTCTACAACAAAACATCATTTTCGACTCCCTCCCCGAGCGCCCCCCAGTTTGTAGCAACAGTGCCAAATCCACATCCAAGATCTTTAGAATACAAAACATTCATCTTCCGGTAGGTGAGTAACTACAATTTTAAAATCACAGTTTACAGCGTCGTTAAAAGTAGTTCTTTAAAAATTAAATCCGTTCTGTGAAATTAATAGAGGTGGACTGCTAAAAAGCAATTTTCTCTAGGAATTGAACATGTTCCTCCTCTAGAGTCTAGGTGATTATTTCTGTAGGCATCTACATCTGGCTTCCAGCATGCAAATCTGTTCCGGGCCTCCAAAGACAAGGCAGAAACTGGGAAAGGCCTTACGGTTTCTCGAAGAATTAGTACTCGCCTCCCACAGCGAAAAACAATTAATTCTAGGGCTGTAAAAGAACCCAGCTGAGCTCCCCTCCCCGGTGGCAGTATCTGCAGTCCCCCGAGCAGCAGCTGCTGCAGTCCGAGTGCCACGTGGACGCAACAAACCCAGGAACGGTCCAAGCAAAGTCACTGCCCTGCTACAATAAACACTGCTCAGCGCTGAGGGTTCCAGCCAGGCGCCTTCCGACGCCTGCACGAGACCCAGAACTTCCACAGCTCCGAATCCCCGGCTGCCTGGAAAGCAAAATCTCCCGTGGACAAACTTTCCACACTCACCGACGGGCGCAGGCGTGCCTTACCTTCTGTGCCTGAGCAGGTTCGGTTAAGACCAGAGTGAAAAGACCCAGGCAGATCTCCTCATGCTGGGGGGTTCCTTTACATATCTGAGAGAGAAAAATGCAAGTGCCATCGGTGAGCAGGTGAGATGGGGTGTTAGAGTAAAGCAACAGAAGGAGGAAACCCCCCTCAAGCCCACCAACTGGGTGGTCATCGGAGCTGCCAGCAGCCCGCAAGGAATTCAAAGCAGGATCACAAGGGAATACAGAAAACACACAGGGTCTCCCTAACATTTGTACCCCGTTGCAAAGTTAATGCTGGTGCAAACCTCTCAGTACCGAGAGCTTTCCAGTGGTTTTAGTTGCACCGCTTCAGGATATCTCGTTACTGAGGGGCAACAAACCCCCAGACAAGAACAGCAGCAGATCCCCGAGCCCTGTCCTGCGGCTGGGGACCTGCCCGGGCTCTTCTTACAGACTTTTCTACAACCTGTTCATCCAAGTGGGAAAGCGTTTCATGAGCTTCAGAGCCCTGAAATCCAGCCTGCGTTGCCAACCTTTTCCCATTAAGGGAAGGCAACTCTGTACCACTCACTCCAACAGCCCAAGGTGTTCCGGGGGAGGAAAAAATGCAACCAACATGTCCGAGAGCCCACTGACATGTCACACGACAGTTTTCCTTATACGGTAACATCTGCAGCTTGCTGGCAAGTATTTTAAGACTACGCAAAGTTAGAAATAAATGCTCCGTCCCTCTACAGAAAGGCTGAACCTGCCCTTTCCAGTGGTCTGGCTGTTTGGAGGCCAGGAAAAAGCTGATCTGAGCAGCACAGGAGTACAAAAATACACGAGAAACGCAAACACCGGCAGCACACGCACAGTGACAGACTCCTGCGCGCGTGCACACGTACAGAGCGCTCGTACGCTGGGAGAGGGGCACACTCGGACAGATTTCAGCAAGAAATTGCACTGCAGGTCAGCTTCCAAATAGGTGACTAGGTGAGGATTAAAGCTGCGATGTTGTTTTGTCTTTTAACCGTAATAGCTCTGGGAATCCTTGACAGGTCGAGAGCCATGAGAGCACAGCAGGCTCCATTCCCCAGCCTCTTCTTTGTGCCTTGCTAATAGCTTGCACGCCTGCCTCCTCAGAGAGAGACCCGTGCAGGTACAACATACCATGAATTATTTCATCCAGGCAGGATTTCTCATCTCTCAAGGAGATGACACTTACGTGAGCATTGAGGGCATCGTTAGCTTCCCTCTCCGACAGCCCGTTGGTTAGCGAAGTCACGATGCCCACGCACCTTTCTAGTCTCTGAAACAGAGAAAAACCAAACATCACAAACTTGGAAGGACAAGTACACTCGAGCACATCCTCGCCAAGACAAGATACAGCAGAGGCTGCTTTGACCCCCACCCAAACACCTGAACGGACAGAAAAACAGCCAGCGACGCAACAGCCGTTCTTGGCTCATGTCAAGGCTCCAAACCTCCTGCCAGCTGGAGAAGCTACCGCTTCATCAATGTTCATTTATTCGCAGGTTTGGGTTTTAAATATTCTGCTGACACCGCTCGAAGAGCCAAAAAGTAAATGCGTGATTATTCAGCGGTACTGATACTGATGTCACTTTGATACGAGGCCAAGACGCAGTCGCTCAAAGGCTGGATTTGAGGCAGGGTTGTCAATCTTCGCTCTGAGAGTGGAGCTGCACCCCGAGATGACGAGCTGTCCCCAGCCCCCAGCGCAGGGAAGCCAGAGCCCGTCATCCAGCAGCTCTGGAGTGCAAGACCCACCGCTCCTGTCCGTGTGGGAACCCCGGGCTGCGGGGCAGCAGCCTGGAAAGCTTCCGTTCTCGTCACTTAACATCTGAGCTACTTCTGGCTGAGAATAAACAGCAGGAGCAGATGTTCGCATGCAAGCACCCCAAGGAACAAAGTGATGGGAAGAGCCACGAAGTCAGGACTGGTAAGTTACAGGAGCGCAGGCGTGAAAATACTGGAGAAGCAAATGGCAAAGGCTTCCACTCAACTTGAGAGAATTCAGAGAGTTGCCCCCTCTTCACGCAGGGCATGAGCAGCCCCACGCAGAAATGGTTTCTCCTGTCCGGCTGGCCGTGCACCAGCGTTAGCCAATGCCTGCCTCTGGTGCGGGGAAAGCGTGAGCACGGGCATGCCGGATCCTCTCCCTACCGCGCGGTGCCATCTCAGGGACGGTGGCAGAAGGGCCGCACAGACTCGCAGGCTCACCACGTGCTCTCGCAGCAGCGATGACACCCGAGAGCCTGCAAACAGGTGGAGAGCAGGGCTCCCGGCTCTCAGCACAGCAGTGGCTCGACCGCAGGGCTCCTTTAACGCCGGGGTCTCGCTCTCATGCTATGACTTACACAGCAAGACGTTGTTCTAAATTAAACTGCTCCATAAACAGCTCTGTTGCCGCAGGAAGGAGATGCACCCTGCCTTTTTTGCCAGTTCCACTGCTTCCATGCCAGAGCTGCGGACCTGGCCGGGCCATTTTGGCCACGGCAGCGACTCGAGGGTCACCGGCAGCCAGCAAAATGAAGTCTTGCTTTCCTGGAGTTTCCTTGGAGCCTACAGTTAACAGAGCGGTGACCTGTTTGCACCAGGGAAAAGCGGCAAATGCAGCCTAAGACAGGCAATAAGCAGGTTACAAGACGGTTATTTCTACACAGTCACTTCTTGATTAAAATGCAAGCGCACCACACCGATTATGGAACTGATTAGCGACTCCTTTGCATATCAAAGGGGCTGCAGCGAAGAAGCTATTGAGAAAGAGGTCAACAGTTCTCCACTCCAAGGCAATATGAAAGAAGATGTACTGGTCAGTAATGCAGAGATAATGCCTTTGTGAAACCGGCTTTGTTCCAGGCTGAGCGATGGCATTATGAAAGAGCAATGGGGCAAAACCCATGAAAATCTCAAATCTAAAGCAGATGAATTATTTGAAAGGGAGGACAAGATCCAGCAGCTGAAAAACAGAGTTAGAAAAATCCCAGGGAGAAATAAGACAACTTGTTGGCAGATAATGCAGCCAATGAACCACCAGAAGAGCTTTGCAGGGAAGTTCAGCGTCAAATAACGTCTCTGATCTGAGACCTGCTGACGGACTTGCAGGAGCGGGGTTTGGTATTCCCTTCTTGGGATAAACGGGAGACGCACCAACTCGCTCCTGCCAGGTACAGAGGCTGTTTGAAAACAGTATTTCTACCTTTGAGCAAGTTTAACGGTCCACGTTGCTGTAACAAGCTCTGCTGCCTTTACCAAAACCCACGGCGGAACAAGATGACCACTTCTTTGTGTTAACACCTAGCATGAGATATATTTTTACGAGCTCCAGTCCTTCTGATCACCTCTTTCTCCCCAAAACAGATGCGTTCAACTTACTGCCACCAGCAGCTCCGACGACTGCTAAAGGGGAAGACTGGGAGGAGGTTTTTCCCTAAACGTGGCAGTGTGTTTACTGCGAAAACTCGATGCGGAACGATCGCGCACGTTTTTTCCTGTGTACGCTCCGTTTCCTGCTTGTTGGAGTCTTTAACGCAAGAAACACGAAACTTGTGACAGTAAATCCATCAGCGCTCAGGAGTATAATTAATACCCAAACCAGTTTCCCCCAGCTGACCGGGCTTTTAGTCAAAAGCGCTGTTTTCCAGCGGTTTAGGAGAGGCACGGGAGGAAGGCTTGCTGGATAACAATGTCTCCAGAAAGTCTTCTTCTGGTACTTGTGTTTGCTCGGACACATCACCTTCACCAAACCTGAGCTCCACCACCCTCGCCGACTCGTGGTGGGTCCTTCCCAGACCCAATGCTCTCGGGGAAAGATCTGGGTGAGAGTGACCCGGACCCCAGGAGACCCGCTTCAGTAGCCCGGAGATGATTTTCAAGCCCAACCAAAGGTCTTGGCCATGCTGGGCTTGCAGAGTTGCCCGGGTCCGAAGCTGGGAACGTTTTGTCCAGACCTGGACAGGACCCAAAACACACAGAGGGACTGACGAGTGCTTTGAAGGAATATAAATACACTCCAAATGGCAAAGGACAGTTTCCAGACCTTGAGACCTAGTTATTCCAGTTACCACCCTGTTTTTCTCCTGCAATTGAAATCCAACATGATTTTTTTTTTTTTCTCTCTGCACCATTTCATGAGCCCCAAATACATTAGTTTCCATCACACAATAAATAACCGGTCTCTCCCACAAATCTAGCAGTTCACGAGAGCATCGCCGCCCCTGTGCCACCAGGGAAGCCGGCCCTACACCAGCTTTAGGAAGATCCCTGAACACTCGCGAGTTCACCCTGCGAGCCAGGTGTAAATCAGCGTTATAGAAGGGCCTGAGCAACGCGTCCGCCTCGCCCGGGTCCCTGCGCTACTGGCTCTTCCACACCAGGAACAGATCCCAGGTGTCCTGGGGAGACCCCAAACCTTCCCCACCTGTAAAAGAACCAGCTCTCTTTTCCCAGTGCAGGAAGAGCAGCTCAATGGGAAGTAGGACAGCGCTGTGTAATTTGGGGCCTGACCAACACAGGACAGAAAGTTTCCCAGGTGTTGGAAAGACGAGTCCTGTCGGTGCTCAGGCGCGAGGCAAGCTTCATAACCCTGCTCCACAACCTGCAGCCGCCCTGCCCGAGCGTGGCCAGGGCGAGGCGGGCAGGGAGATGCTGGCCGGGAGGTGGTTTCTGCTTAAAGCGAGCCCCCTCCCCGCACAGGGACGGGCAAGGGGAGCAGCGTGTGCCACCCTGCCCGCAGCCTGTGTGGGGCTGAGCCCGTAACCCACCCCCTGGAGCCCCCCTGCCCCCAGCCCAGGCACCTACCTCCTCCAACTCATCCTTGGCATCCAGAAGAGTGGAGACCAGCAACTTCCCTCCTCCTCCTCCTGCTGTTCCCCCCTTCCCCTTCTGCATCTCCATGGCTGGGGGGGTGGAGGAGAGGGGGGAGAGCAGTCCCTACCCAGGGGGCTTGGCCTGAGAGGAGCCCCCCCTTTCTGCTTGGCAATCCCCCCCACCCAGCTCTTCCTCCTGGGAGGATGGGGCG